>OZ004708.1:154224674-154515893 GCA_963924515.1 Vespertilio murinus
GAGTAGGAGGCCTACCTGGTTTGGCTCAGTGGATAGAGAGCTGGCCCACAAACTGAAGAGTCCTGGGTTCCATTCTGGTCAAGGGCACTACCTGGTTTGCAGGCTCCTCCCCAGCCCAGGCCCTGGTTGAGGCATGTTCAGGGCAACCAATCGATATGTTTCTCTCACATTAATATTTATCTCTGTCTTTCTCTCTCTCTCTGAAAATCTATGGAAAAATATTCTCTGGTGAGGATTAACAACACCAACAGAATTAGGTAGTAGGAAAAGGAAAGGAGGAAGTAGTATCTTGGAGTTTTTTGGGCTCTTTCTTTATCTTTAGCAATTTAAAGATGTTGGGAGGAGTCATGGAAAAGAAATAGCTCAAGAGAATGCCAAAGAAGAGCTGTTATCTAGAATCATTAGGTTAGGCCTGGGAGGCCATTTTTCAGAGCAAGATTTTACCCATTTCCCTTTGTCACAGACTAGTGTATTAGGTTAGGTTGTGCTGTGGGAACAAACACTCCCTTTCCCCAATGTCAGCCACTTAATACCACAAAATTTTATTTATGGCTCATGGGAGCCTAATTGGAGTCAAGTAGCCCTCCTGGGCAATTGACCTTCATGCTTGGGGGAGAGAAATGAAACCTCAGAAAGTGGCACACAGCTCTTAAGGATTCTGTAAGTGACATATGTTAACTTCCTGCTCACTAGCCACATGACCACACCCACTACACAGAGGTTTGGAAATGTGAAAGATTTGGCAACTGGTAAATATCTCTGACATGCCAAGCTGCGTTTGAGGCAGATAAAATAAATATAATATTATTCCTTGTTATAACTTCATAATCGTTGACTTAGAAGCCCTCCCTTAATCCCCTCCTCCATCCTTTTGACTTCTACTACCATTATCCATATAGTATGCTAACATTTAACCTTAAATAAAAGATAAGAAGTCAATATGATTTAAAGGGTGCATGTGTTAAAGAATATCTATAGACTAATATAGTTTACATAAAGTTATTACAATAAAAAATAATAGAATTCTCAACTAAAGGTTCTCAAACTATGGTGAGTTCCAGACTCTCAAACAATTTCTATAATAGATCGCTTGGTTGGCAGTTCAAACCCATCCTCACTGTACTCCCCTCCTGAGCCACTAGGGAAATCACTTTGGACACTAGGTAAATATACAGATTCTTGGGCCCCATGCTAAATCCGCTTAAATCAGAATTCCACTGGGTAGAGCTCCTTTTGAAAGAGCTCCACTGACTATTCCAATAAACACTGAAATTTGAGAAAGGCCAACTTGTAGTAATTCTTCCAGGAGTATTTGTATATTTTAAAAGGACAGCTGAAAGAAGAAAATGTTTCATACAAAGAAATGATTTACTAAAAATCAAAATTCAAACACCACTGGGAGAGTGATCTTTGGGTGAAGGCCTTCCTACATCAGGTCAGATTAAATGAGTTTGCTTATTCAACTCTGTATAGTTGGCATGTACAATTTTTGTTGCTTTTTAAAAGGTCTCTTCAGATAGTCTATTTAGTATTTTGCATCTATTGGGTTTCCCTAACAGGAGATAGTTTCCTATTATGGCTTTTCATTTTTGGTTGTGAGTTTATCTTCAGTGGATGCTACATTGTCTCCTGTAAGCATCTTTGAACCCTGGAATATGAAAGCGTTCCTATAGAGTAGTTTTTCCTTGGTTTTACTAGGTGTCCAATAGGTTTTACTTGCTTAAAACTATTTCTCTGTGGTTGGCATTGTGGCGCCATGCAGTGAAGGGGTCTCTAATTCACATATGGCACAGACATGAAGTTTTTAGTTCTGTCCATCCAACATATAGGCAATTATAGTGTTTCTCCCTCCCCCCCCCCCCCCCCAGATTCCTTCTTCTAGGGCCTGCCTCAAGGCCATGTATCTTATCCCCTTAGACTTCCTAGACCTCTCTGATATCCCTAACTCACTTCCTTGGGTGGCTATGGCATCATCCTTAAGATCTAATTTTGTCACTTTTAATTTCTTTTTTACTTCCTGGCACCAAAGAAATTAAAAATATTTATTTGAATGCAGTATAGAATGTTCATAAAATAGTTATAATTTACCTTGTATGTGTTTGGAGCCAGGCCGAGGAAAGGGCATAATCTCTGCATTTTCTCTGAAGTTTTTATGAGTTTTTTTTTTTTTTTAAATGAAGCACATTCCTTTGGAGTTCATTTGTTTTGTGCCATCACTGATGCACTTAAACAACAGTTAATGTTTAAAGGTCCTATTTCAAGCAAAAAATAGTCCATTAATCATACTCTCTCCTGGAACGTAGCTCATTTTCCTCATCATAGTAGTTGTCACCATACTATACGTGGTCAGCTCCAGACAGCTTTGCCTTCCACACCACAGGCTTCTGGGACCTGTGACCAGATCTCACTAATCTTTTAAAAATATATATATATATATTATTGATATTTCACAGAGAGGAAGGGAGAGAGATAGAGAGCCAGAAACATCGATGAGAGAGAAACATCGACCAGCTGCCTCTTGCACACCCCCTACCGGGGATATGCCCGCAACCAAGGTACATGCCCCTGACCGGAATCGAACCCAGGACCTTTCTGTCCGAAGACCGATGCTCTACCACTGAGCCAAACCGGTTTCGGCCAGATCCCACTAATCTTTTTATCTCCAGGGCCATCACAGTGGTTGGCACAAAGGGTGGACAGCAATGGTTGTGTGACAGTTACTAGGCAGGAAGCCTTGCCTCTGGTAGTGATGTTTCTGCCACACAAGAAGGGCCTCACAGAGTTCTGGGCCTGGTGTGAATGGTTAGAGCATCCTTATCAGCTTATTGGATTTTTAAGTGCTATTAATGGCTATTAACTAGCCTGTGCAGATTAACACCTGCTCCCCACTTGGCGGCACACACAGCCATTAGTTGCAGAAAATAGCCTCCCTGAGGGATCAGAAGTCCATAAAAATTCAAGGGGGCTTGTCTCCCTGTTCTCAGTGATGGCCGAGGGTCCCCAAGTACGTGCTCAGAGGCCATCTGCTACATGCTCTGCTAGCCCACCTGCCTCCCCTTTTCCCTTCTCTCTCCCTCTTTCCTTCAATCTATATTTTATCTACATCCCTGGGTGGTATTTATTTGTTAATAAATATTTCTTGAGTGAACTCTTTTAATTACCTGTAAAATGGCAAAAATATCATCTATCTCACTTTTTCATACAGAGGCAGCCTCTCTCAAGTATAAACTAATGATGATGGATGACATTCACTAAGCTCATCATTATCCACTGGGTGCCTGTTGCTAATCATTTCACACCTGTGGAATCACTTCCTCCAGAAACCACCTGTGAGATGGGGATACGACACATTATGTTGAATCCTACTCACCTGAGGCAGAGAGTCATTCACTCCAGATGACACACTCCATAAATGGTAGAGCTGAGCTCTGAGTCTAGGGGCTGTTTGGCTATAAAGCCTATCCTTCTAATTGCTTGAAGAGTACGCATCTGCTGAAGAAACATTTTATGCTGGAGTCTCCACCAGGCCTAACCACACAGTGGGATTTTTATTTTTTATTCAAGAAGGACATAAAGGGACAGAGAGGGCTGGGTCCCTTATACCCTTCCGGATGGGCAGATTCAGGAAGGAGAGGGAGAACCAAAGCTGCCACTTTTCTATGGCAAGTCTGAGTCTGAAAGCTTATGTCAGTATCAAGGAGTTTTGGTCTGAGTATCTGGGGTTCCTGTCCTGGTTTCTAGGTGATAAGGGTTATATTTTAAGAACTTAATGATAGTAATATTTAAAATGTTAATATTAATTTTAGAAAGATAGGGTCATGCCGAGACCAGTTTGGCTCAGTGGATAGAGCGTCAGCTGTGGACTGAAAGGTCCCAGATTCGATTCCAGTCAAGGGCATGTACCTTGGTTGTGGGTACATCCCCATTGGGGGGTGTGCAAGAGGCAGCTGATCGAGGTTTCTCTCTCATCGATGTTTCTAACTCTCTATCCCTCTCTCTTGATCTCTGTAAAAAATCAATAAAATATATTTTAAAAAAAGAAAGATAGGGTCATAATATATCAGAAATATTTAGCTTGTTTCTTTAATGATCCAAAATAAACTTTGACATGCAAGTGAATTTATTTTTATGAGAGAAAGAGAGAATGATGAGAACCTTAACAGTCTCTGGAGAAGCTGGCAATCTTTGTGTGAGACGTCTGGCTCTAGAGAGAGGAGGGAAGGCAGCACTCCCAGTAAGAGAGGATGCTTACCCCGCTGCCTGCACTGGCGTTCAGGATGTGGACTGCAATTGTGTGTGTGTTTGTGTGTAGGCTCATTTGGACCAGATATTTTTTTACACTGTCTGGCGGCTAAACAAGGTTAAGTAGAGGACATTGGCAAGATCCAGAAAATTTCGTTGCAAAAATGCTAGCATGCAATTTTTGTCCATTCTTCTGGCTTATCTTTTTCCTGTTGACTGAGGTTTAAATAATGATGGGAGATTCAGCAGACATATTGAACCATGAGGTCTATCGTGCTGGAGCAAAAAGAGTGAGCCTGGATCCTTGTTCTTGTGGAGAGCAAGATTAATCCTCGACCGGCTTTGGTTTAGACAAGAAAAATGTGTTTTTTAGTTCATTGAGGCTATTGCTAACTTGGGTTTTATACCGCTTGCAGCTAAATCTCATTGTAGTTGAGCCATCCAGTACCAACTGACTCCCAATGGACCTTACACAGTTTAAGTTGGAGAGAAGCAAAGCCTGTTTAATGATTCAATCATCCTGCAGCTAGCAGTCCAGACCAGAAAAATCCTGTCTCAATAATGGTTGGAGTGCTCACTCTACTTGGACACTTTCCCCAAGTTCTTTGCCTAGCTGACTCTTCACAACATGATAGATGAAGAGAAGACGACATTGCCACTTTTTGGTGATGTTTCTGACTCTCACTGTCTGCCCTTTGCCAGGGACCTTTGCTGTTTCCATTAGGCATGCTGGATTCCATCCCATGTTGTGTAAGAAGAATTTGGTTGGGCTTATCCTTGCATTACCAGAAAGGTCTGGGTGATGCTGGCAAGCCTGATTCCATTGTTTTTCTCCAGAGAAAGAGACTGGGTGAAGATAATGGGGGTGGTAGGGGCAAGGTAGAGTCTCTGGAACAAAATCCATTTTGATTTTTGAAAATTTGAACAGGTCTCCCCTTTAGACCAGCCAGCTTGGATAAATGTATCTAAGCTAGAAACTAAGGAAGCTTCTAAGAGTGAATGGAAATAAAGTTCATGAACATGTTAGGAACAGAAAAATTGCAAGATGCAATGGGATGGAATTACACTGAAGGATTTGTAATTATTTGTGCTGGTAGTGAGGGATCTTATCACTACCCCCCCCCCCCCCGGGCCAGGTGGTAGCCACTTCCTCCTCTTCTATGTGATGATATCTCTGTGACTTGGCTCCCATCTCCTGCTTAGGAGCTGACACTGCACTGGCAAAACTTTTTCTAAATTTTAAATTATGACAACAAACCCTATGAGTCTTTCCTAACTTGGGCAACTTTTTTACAGTATTTGGTGTACGAGGACTTTAATGAAGGACCGTGCTTAGGGAGAAATGGTTGACAAGTATGTGCTTCATTATGTCTTTTAAGACAGCATGAATAGCATACACAAGTAGGGCATAAAAGCAATATCTATTTTGTAATTTGGGATATAAGGGGAGCATCACATATAATAATATCTATAGCAATAGCAGCACTGACTATATACTGGATACTTTTTAAGTACTTCTATGATGTTAACACGCCAAAACTAATAGTCCCACAAAGTAAATTCTACTATTGTCCTCATTCCAGTTTTTAGTTGAAATGATGTAACTGAGACACAGAGAGATTAATTTGTTTAAGGTCACACAGTTAACACAGGTAGAACTGAGCTTTGAACCAGGAAGTCTACCTGTAGACTCCAAGCTTCTATCCATTACACAGACTATTTCTTTCTTTTTTAATTTTTTACCTCTCAATTTTTTTCTTTTTCTTTTTTTAAAATAAATATTTATCATTGAGATTATTACAGTTGTTTCCCCCCCCCATAGCTACCCTCCACCCAGTTCCCACCCAACCCCACCTCATACCCTAACCCCCTCTCCACTGTCCTCATCCATAGGTGTATGATCCCTCTTGATTGAAAATCAGCTACATGCTCAGTTGCCAGCACTTTCTGTATACAGCACCGTACCTCTGCACTTCACTTCTTCACCTCCTCTGAGTTTCAGTGTGCTTTTCTCTTTCCTTCTAAGTTGTATAATTTCCATTCAGCCAGCCTGCCTGTGGTTCTGGATGATGTCCATTTTGTCTTTTAGTTGAAGTGGTTGTGCGAGGCAGCAAGTTCAGGTGTTTACCTATGCCGCCATCTTGGTTCCTCTCCCCCCACCCCCGACCATTTCTTGATATTAAATGAATCCTCCTCTTCACACACAATGTTGAAAAAACCTAAAAGTGCCAAATTATCTATCCTAAGATTCCCAACAAATCATTCTTTTTAATAGTTATGACAAAATCCTGTGCGTGAATTTAGAGAGTCACAGATAGTAAAAATTATCCTCATTCTCTGTGTGGCTTTAACCAAGCAAATAAACCTTTCCAAGCCTTGTATTTCTTGTTTTAAAGTTGGAATAATAATTCCTTCTTTACTAGATTGTCAGGGACATCAAGTAAGAGAATATATAAAATGTCAGTGTTAGTTGGGACTCTCTCAATTGTCAGTGACTGAAAACCCAACTTAAATTGGTTTCAGCAAAAAAAGTGGGAATTTTTTGCTCTTTGTAAATGAAAAGCCACAGGGTGTTCCCAAGCTGGATTCACAGCCAAATGAAGAGATCTGTTTTGTTTGTGTTGTTGTTTATCCACTTTTCAGCTCCATTTTCCTCTCTTTTTTACACTGGCTTCATTCTCAGGTTCCATGGAAGGGCAAAGTGGCTTCAACTCAAAACTTCTCAGATTCAAATCCAACAGGAAGGCAAGGGCTTTGGGATTAACTCAGATTAGCTCTGTGGGATTAACTCTGATTGGCTGGGATGAGTCATGTGCCTTTCCTTTATCCAATCACTGTGACTGGGGAAATTGCTTGCTCTCATTGGCCAGGCATAAATCATGCGCTGCAGTCAGGGATGGAGTCAACATTGGGGGAGTCATGGGGGCTAAGACTTGGGGAGGAGATCTACCTGGATGTAAAATCAGAATGCTTACCCTTATGGAGGGAAGTGTAAGTGAATGCAGAGCCCCTGAAACAACTGTTCACTTCAGTGCCTGGTCCATGTGAAGAATTGGACAAATGCTGGTTCCAGGCAAGTCTTGCATTGGAACTCCAAAACTTTTTTTCAGATTGTATAAACTAGAATGACATTAGATCACTTTGTTTTAACAGAGTAATAGATGTCATCACCAGAATTGCAAGAAAGCATATCCTTACCTTGCTTTTTATTCAACATTTCCTTCCATTGATACTCATCATATTCCCCCAGTGATCCTAAAAGCCTTCCACATCCTTTCCTCAGATACAAAGACCAGAGATCAAGTGGAGGATAATGTGTCTGCCTTATCTTATCAGGCAGCCAGCCAGCAAACGATCACTAACGCCCCAGCATTTGAGAACACATCCAGTGCCGAACTTGGAGGGAAATTGTTACTGCAAGGAGAAATAAAGCCAGGAGGCCTAACTTTTCCTCTAATCTTTACTATCATTTGTCAAGTCAATCATTTGGTGTTGTTCAATTATTTATTTGTTCAGCAAATATTCATTAAGCACCTAGGCTGTATCTGGTTTTATGTAGGCACTGGAACTTCAAGGACTTGTGAGTTATTTTAGCTTACTTTATCATTTTTAGTTCATTTATTCCATCCTCCTTGCCCATGGAAATGGTTGTGACTGACTTGCCACAACAATAGCAGGGCCCACCTGAGAAAGCAGAGATGAGCTGGAAAACCAGCATTTGTCCAATTCTTCAAATGGACCAGGCACTGAAGTGAACAGTTATTTCTGGGGCTCTGCATTCACTTACACTTCCCGCCATAAGGGTAAGCATCCTGATTTTACATCCAGGGAGACACCCCTCCCCAAGTCTTAGCTCCCATGCTTCCCCCAATATTGACTCCACCCCTGACTCCAACATGTGATTTATGCTGGGCCAATGAGAGTAAGCTGGTGTCTAAGCTGAGTCCTTCCTTCTTCTTTTCATCTCTTTTAACTTCACATTGGGGAGCTGGTGCTGACTAAACGTGAACAGATGTTGATCTGTGATGTGGCAGTTATCACCGCTTTTACGTTATTGTTGCCCCACCTACATTTGAGTCCCATCAGGAGATGCCAGCTCCTTGAGAGGAGTGTCCCCACTGCTCAGCACACTGGCCTGGATGACCTTGGCTGCCACACGATTAGCTGCACTCCTGGGAACATCAGAATGCTGGCTCCAGCAGGGGGCCTATGGATGGGGGAACAGAAGAAATTCTTCTCTTTTTAATTCTCTGTGGAGCAAACTCATTGCAAATACCAGCCTAAGTGTGAAATGGGGGAATTGGTATGTGGCATAGTCAGAAACATTTAGTGGCAAGTTCCAGGTGCTTAACTCAAATTGGTTTGAGCATGAAGAGGGAATTGTTGGTTCAGCAGCCCCAAATCTGACTGGCTTCAGGAATGTCTGTATTCAGTTATTCAAGCAGTGGTTTTAGAAGCTCTCTCTCTCTCTCAGCTCAGCTCTACTTTCTTAGGCAGGTCCTCCTATTGTGGCAAGTTAGTCACAGGAATTCCAGAATTGTTTTCTATCAGCTTTATAAGCACAGCAGAAAGAGAGCACCCTTTTTCTCCTGGTTCTAGCAAAAATTTCAAGACTGATTCGCATCAGTCTGCTTTGAATCATTTGCCCATCTCTCAACCCATCGCTGTGGCCAGCGGGATACAATTGTCTGACTGCCCAGGCTTCCTCCTGGAAGGGGAGGTGGACCAAAAATGGGAAAGATGTGGTTCCAAAGGTAAACCTAGGGCCTGGCAAAACCTGTCTTTCTGAATTAGTGTTTTTCTTTTCTTTGGATAAATATCCAGAAGTGGAATTGTTGGGTTAAATGCTCATTCTTTTTTTGATATGTTGAGGTCTGTCAATATTGGTTTCCATAGTGGCTGCACCAATTTACAGTCCCACTAGCAGTTCACGGAGTTCTCTTTTCTCCACATCATCAGTAACAATTGCTTGTTGACTTTTTGATAATAGCCATTCTGACAGGGGTCAAGTGATATCTCATTGTGTTTTTTATTGCTTTTTGCTGATGATAAGTGATGGCAAGCATCTTTTCATGTGCCTGTTAGTCATTGATAATATTGTAATAACTTTGTGCAGTGACAGATGATTACTAACCTTTTAATCATATCGTAAGGCATATAAAGGTCGAATTATCGTTGTATTCCTGAAACTAATATATTGAATGTCAGTTACACTTCATTAATAAAACAAGAAAGTAAGCAAAAACAACAGGCATTTACTCGAGACTCAGGATTTTTATGCCTTTTCTAATACAATTTCAAGACCCTACAAAGAAAGGCCATATTACAATCTAGAAAATAGGAACAGGATCTTTTCAGGCCCATGAAAATTCTAATTAGTCTGTTTGTCCTATCAATCTTCACAGTAATAAACAATGAATTGAAGATAAGTTTTACTTCACCAGTGCAGTTGTTAAGTTCTCTAGATCTTTGTTTCTATCCCAATAAATTACTTAATTGGCAATCACTGAAAAATAACAGGAAGTTGTGTGTGTTGGCTAGTGTTATGTGCCAACTTGGCTAGATTATAGCACTGAGTTATATTCAATCAAACACTATGATAATCTACAAATACATGTATAGGTATACACATCTGTATATAAGTATTCATTTGTATATATAGATATAGAGTAGGTACATCTTCTACTGTTTCTCTTCTCTGATATAACCCTTGCTAATTCTCTATGGAATATCAAAATATAATCTGTACTTGAAAAATGACATTGACTGTTGTATCACTGAGTTTTTAAGTCAAAGTTGAGGCAGATACTTATTCATTTTCCTTCAGTGCACAACTGGTGTAATTTGATTGAACCTGTGGTAGAATAGTTTTACTAACACATTTCCATACATGGCAATACTTGAAATATAGCACCTTTCTGGTGAGGAATTTAAACTACTTCACAGGCATTATCTCATGCACCCACATGTCACGGTAATGAAGTAGGTGGCAAATATGACCAACCCCACTTTATAGAGTGAAATTGGGACACGGTGAATGTGACTTGTCCAAAGCTGTGCTGGAACAAACTCACAGACTAGGAATAGAAAAAGAAGTCCTGCGGGCTTTAGGTCTGTGTTCAGCTAATTGAAGTTGTGGTCTCCCGGTCCTCTGTGTGGGAGCAATGTGGTGTTATCATAATGCAGATTCCTGGCTACTGCCCAGAACTGAATCCAATGCTGACCAATGGATCAAAGCATTGGCCATTTTAGTGAGCTTCTCGGCTGGGTCTTAGCACATTAAAGTCTGAGAACTGGTATTTCGGTGTGGTTTTTCCACCCTGTCTATACTTTCACTGTTTGGCTTCATGGGTACATATATAGAAAAATTTAGGTACGCAATGATGATTTTTCTGTTCAAGTAGAAAAGAAAAACTGAAAGAAAAATAGATTGGTTGACTTTCACTTTTAAAGCACATTTTTAAATGCTTCTCGTTATTTTCAAAGAGCTGTTTAAAGAAAATGAATCTATCTGTGAGTCCCTGGTAGGAATATTCTATCAATTTCCTGATCTCTATTTGTTGGTATTTGCATAATGTGTTTTTTCTTTGTAGCCCTTTGTGCTCACCTGAGAGACCTCTCTCACTCTCTCCCGGAGGTTATCTGTGTCCTTCAGCCAAATAAATGCACACGGCATTTGTAAGACAAGGACATTTTTGCTAGAATGGCACTGGCAGCAATTGCACAGCAGCTCTTAAGCTGTCTCAAAGACCAGGGGAATGTCTGACAGGGTGAGTTCACCTTGGCAAAACCATTTGCTCCACTAGCCAAACAAACTCAACTGGCAGTGATGCAAACATTGATTGGGCTTGTAGCTTAAGTGTCCTTACCCTTTGTCATTTTTAAAAAAAAGTTTGACAAAGGAAGTTTCTGTAAGGCAGAGATTCTGAAAAGCAAGAAGGGCTTACTTACCTAGAAAAAAGAGGTTAGGCTATGCAGTGTGTTCAAATACGCAATAGAAGCTGGACTATGACTGCACACACTGTTAGTGTTCATGGGAGGCCTTTGGAAGCACACAGTCCTAGAGATCTAAAAGGAAGGGGACACTAGTGACTGGGTCCATCTTACAGGTTAGCACCTGTTGCCCTCCGCCAGGCCTCAGCTAACCTGTGCTTAAAGTAACAGGCAGGTGTGGCAAAGAGGATGGACGGAGGGGTGGGAGCTCCTTAAGACTGCAGGCAAAACCCCATTTAGCAGAGACCCATTCACAAATCCTTACTACCTAAAGGTGTAATTATAAATATGGGTTTAGTCCCTGAAATTCCATTTTTTATCCTTTTCCCAAATACCAAAAATAGATAATAAAAAATAAAATGAGGTTCAATAATACTTTTTTACAAATAATTCATTAGGTAAATTTGAGATAAACAGTGTGAAGTCTCTGTGTCATGTGGAATGTTTAAAGTGTGGAATCGTCATACAGTGGAATTTCATGTAGCTGGTAATCAAATGAATTATTTCTACATGTAGGGACATCAGGGATAATATCTAGCATGTATTTTTTTAAATCTTTTAAAAATATATATTTTATTGATATTTCACAGAGAGGAAGGGAGAGAGATAGAGAGCTAGAAACGTCGATGAAAGAGAAACATCAACCAGCTGCCTCTTGCACACCCCCTACTGGGGATGTGCCCGTAACCAATGTACATGCCCTTGACCAGAATCGAACCCGGAACCTTTCAGTCCGCAGACCAATGCTCTACTACTGAGCCAAACCGGTTTCGGCTCTAGCATGTATTTTTAAAGCAAATTGAGACAAAGTGCAGTGTAATTCTAGTCTGCAAACTAATAACTACTATACATATTAGTATATGCCTATGAAGAAAACCTGGAGGAATAAGCCACTGATGGTTAAGAGGTTTGGGACTACAGGAGATATTTGCTTTGCACATTATGAATTTCTGTTATATTTGAATTCCTTATAAAGAATACAATTACTTTCTTAATCAGAGCAAATTTCAAATGTTTGAAAAATGAAATGCTGAAAAATTCCTTTTGGGGGATTTTTCTGCATGAGCTAGATTGCTTGAGGTTCTTACAATACTGGTTTAATGAAATTTAGACCGAAGATGCTATGCAACTTTGATTCTCAGTGAAGCAAGCTCTGGAAAGCATTGGGAGTGTAGGCTTATGGGGCGGTAGCACCTGAGAAAGGAAAAGGGAGGAAGAAGGGTTGGGTGGGCAAAGCCATCAGACCCTGATACAGACATGATGAAGTCTTATTCAGTTCATTGGAAGCACTGGGTGCCCTCGAAGGGGGTGATATGGGCAGGAAAGCTGGGGCAAATCCTGCAAGAGTTAACACCTGCAGGCTGTTGGACATTTGGGCCCCTGGAAGCTGCAGGGCCAATACTTCCTTTAATGGGCATCCAAGCTAAGCATTCACACGTCTGCTACCACCATGCCCTTTAAGTGTCTCCACATGCAGGCTTAGGTGTTTACTTAGAGTAAAGATGGTGTGGGGTGAAATTTTCAGCTTTTCCCAGTCTACCGTGCTTTTCTGTCTACAATGCTTTCTAATCACCTCACTTCTAGTTCAGCTACATATTAAAAACATTGTTTAAGACGTGGCTCATTATAAGTGAAAAGGATAAAGTTATTTCTATTAGAATATATATATATATATATATATATATATATATATATATATATCCAGGTACTTCTGTGAATTTCTCCAAATGACTTCAGAGAAGGTATTGGAAAATATCCATGGCAAATAGTTCCTAAGTATATAAACTTTATATCCACTCCCATGTCATTCTCACAGGATTGGCAGGAGCAAAGTTGGGGAGGAAGGACTTTGGGGGCTGTGTCTGGGAAATCCCAAGTGTATTTTGGCTGCAGTTTAGGTGAGGGTGTGTACAGAGGAAGAGTGGAAAACATTCAGATTGTGGAAAATCTTGAGGCTGGGTTCAGTGTGGGAATGGGAATGGGAAGCCAAGAAATATTTAAAAATAGATGAGAACAGAGTCAGTAGA
This sequence comes from Vespertilio murinus, assembly GCA_963924515.1. Taxonomy (NCBI): domain Eukaryota; kingdom Metazoa; phylum Chordata; class Mammalia; order Chiroptera; family Vespertilionidae; genus Vespertilio; species Vespertilio murinus. The sequence goes on from OZ004708.1 coordinate 154,237,937, forward strand.
TAGAAGGGACAGAGGAGATGGGCAAACCAGTAAGGAAGTGTAATTTTAGGCTTAAAGTAATAAATACTTGAACTAAAGTAATCCAAGTGGCCCTGAAAAAAAGAAGCGAATTTAAGAGTTATTTCAAGAAATAAGCAATAGGAATTGGCAATGAGATGTAGAGGGAGAAGAGAAAAAAGTGTCAAAAATGATTTAAAAGTTTTGGGATGGGGTGGATCGAGTAAAGGAAAAGGAAGATACAATTGGGCAGAGAGTAGGTTTTATGGAGATGGTGAGTTCAGTTTTGGTTGTGTTGAATTTGAGGTGCTTATGAAACACCGATGTGCTACATAGTTTGTTGGGAAATTGAAATCTGAAGTTTATAGGCTCTTACGGTGCCTTAGCAAAATAATTCATGAAGAAGCACCAAAGGGGTTTAATAGGAGCTGAGTAATTAAAGAGTTTCAGATGAGATCTTTATTTATTGGGCTTTTGGTTTGCTATTTAAAAAAATCTGTGTTTGTAAACTAGGAATGGAAGATTATTTTTCTCCAAAAGTAGGTTTTTAAAACTCTCTTTTTAGAAGTCTGTATGAACCTTTCAGAAGTGATTTTACTTCACCAATGCATAAAAGTTGCTGAATTTAAAAAAAATGTTAAGGCTTAAAGTCAATTGTGTAAAAAATCACTTTGGACACGAATGACATCATCTCAAATTATTGTGTTGACTCAAATGAATGGATCAAAACCAGATGGGTTTAGTGGATTTGCAGATCACTGTCAAAGTGTTCAGCCCTCAGAGTTTCTGAGTTGAGCAAACACTCTCTCTAAAAGATTATTTAAAATATTCAGTAACTTACATCCTGGCCTGCTGTTACTCTGAACTTGAGCGGTAGGTGATCAGAGGACAACCCTACCTGACATCAAGGCTGAGAAACATCAATTAGCCTTTGGATCTAGGCAGCGAGGATCCATGGTGATTCTCTCTCCTTTTGCTCATCAGTCACATCAAATATTTTACAGTTCACTTCAGAAATCATTGTTTAGATTGGAAAATTGGTGGTCAATCCAAAAAATTGAGACCTACTTTCCAAAACAATGCCTTTGAAATGCCATTACAATTTTAGGCAGTGCATTTTTTTATTTTTTATTTTTTTTAGGTTATAGACATCTTATTTTTTTTCCTTCCACCACCTTGAATTAGTGTGGCAACTGTGCAATTTGTGTAAGATCTTTTCCGAAGGAACACAAAATTTCTTCTTCCAAGAAAATGATGGCATTAATTCTTTTAATTGTGTACATTGGATATGTAGGTATTAAAAATATAAATTTTTGAGTTTTGGATTGAGAGTCATAATGGATGTATTTTATTATAAACAGAGGAAAACTACATATTTACTTCTTACTGGTAATACTCTATTAATAATTGGACCACTATTCTTTACACGGGATCCGTGATACACTGGGAAATCTGGTGAACAGAAAGTGTGATGAGAAACAAGTATTAGTAAAAATTAGTAACAATCTGTCCTTTTAGTGATATTGCTACAAAACTCATTTGTGAGTATGAAAGGGGCCTATTTTTTGTGTGTGCAGAATTTCAAATTATTTGCTCCCTAACCTGTCTCAGTCTAGTTATTTTAAAAACAAATTAATCTACAGAGACAACAAGATGGCGGCAGAGGTAAAAGCCTAACTGCAGCCACACTCAACAATTTCAAAAAATACAACTAAAATATAGAGTGGACACTATCCAGAACTACAGGAAAGTTGACTGACTGGAAATTCTACAACTAGAAGGAAAGAGAAAACCAGAAGGACAATCAGAGGAGCTGTAAAAGCCTAAGGTACGGAGGCACTGTGCGCGGGGAGAGGACGGAGCTGGAGAGGAGGGGCGGCGGAGTGCCTGGCTGGCGTTCCCCAGCGGGAAGTAGATAAAAACTCCGGACTGTGCTGAACCCCAACTCCGACTGCACTGAACCCCAGTTCTGGGCGAGACCCTGGGGTCCAGGCTCATACAGAGGGAAACTGGGCTGTAAGGCGGAAGCTCAGGGGAGCAGCGAAAAGCAGAGCCCCTGAGTCGCGCACATTGCGCCGACAGAGGACAGACTGTTGTTTGGGCCGCGAGATTGCCCTAGCGGGAAGGAGACATAAGCTCTGGACTGTGCTTAACCCCACTTCCAACTGCTCTGAACCCCAGTTGTGGGCTTGTTGGGGGAGAGACTACACTGTCTGGAAGCGGGCGAAACTCTAGAGTGCCTTTCTCTCAGAGGTGCTTGCAGTGAATACCAAAGGACACTGAGGAACACTGAGACTCAGGAACCTCACAGGGCAGGGCTAACCGGAAGCCAAGGCTGTAGGCTCCACCCTGAAACTCTGCCCCTTCCAAGCTGAACTCAGAGAGGCTTTTGCAGGTTTCCAAGTCTAGTGGAATAAGGCTATCTCCTGGCATAGACACAGCTGATCCTCCCAACCTACCAACTCAGGGAAGCAGCGAAAATGCCGAAACGAGGAAACAGATCACAAACGAAAGAAATGGAGGACAAAAAGCGACTGGATATAGAGTTCAAAGCCACGCTTATAAGGTTGTTCAACAATCTCTTAGAAAAGGCCGATAAAATAAATGAGACCTATGAGGATATGATAAGGGATCAACAAGAAATAATGAAGGGTCAACTAGAAATAAAGAATACAATCTCTGAAATAAATAATATTATACAGAGTCCTAAAAACAGAATCGAAGATTGCAAGAATCAAGTCCAATATTTGGAACACAAAGAGCCAGAGGACACTCCTCCACAGAAGCAAGAAGAGAAGAGAATCCAGAAAGTTGAAGATGGTGTTAGAAACCTCTGGGACAACTTCAAGCGAACCAACATCAGAATTATGGGCATCCCAGAAGATGACAGAGAGCAAGATACCGAAAACATATTGAAAGAAATAGTGACAGAAAACTTCCCCCACCTGGTGAAAGAAATAGACTTACACGTTCAGGAAGCACACAGAACCCCAAACAAAAGGAATCCAAAAAGAACCACACCAAGACACATAATAATTAAAATCCCAAGAGCTAAAGACAAAGAGAGAATATTAAAAGCAGCAAGACAAAAGCAGGTAGTTACCTATAAAGGGGTACCCATACGACTGTCAGCTGATTTCTCAACAGAAACCATGCAGGCCAGACGGGAATGGCAAGAAATATTCAAGGTGATGAATAACAAGAACCTACAGCCAAAATTACTTTACCCAGCAAAGCTAGCACTCAGAATCAAAGGCCAGATAAAGAGCTTCACAAATAAATTTAAGCTAAAGGAGTTCATCACTGCCAAGCCAGAATTATATGAGTTGCTAAAAGGGGTTCTTTAGGAAGAGGAAGAAAATAAAGATAAAAATTATGAACAAACACGTAACTATCAACAAGTGAGTCTAAAAACCGAGGGAAGTAAAAATCATGATGAACAATATTAACTGGTGAATATAATAGAATCAGAGGTATGGAAGGGGAGTGGACTGATGATTCTTGGGGAAATGGGGAGTGGAGCAGGGCGGGAAGAGACTGAACATAAACTGCACCTATGGATGAGGACAATGGGGGATGGGGAAAGGGCAGAGAATTGAATGGGAACTTGGTGTAGGGGAGCAATGGAGGGGAGAAATGAGGAACATTTGTAATAATATGAACAATAAAGATGTATTTAAAAAGAATAAAAACAAATTAATCTGAATATTTTCTTTTATTATTTACCATATAGATTGTGATGCAGTAGAGTTTTATTTATTTATTTATTTTTTATATTTTATTGATTTTTTACAGAGAGGAAGAGAAAGGGATAGAGAGTTAGAAACATCGATGAGAGAGAAACATCGACCAGCTGCCTCCTGCACACCCCTCACTGGGAATGTGCCCGCAACCAAGGTACATGCCCCTGACCGGAATCGAACCTGGGACCTTTCAGTCCGCAGAGTGACGCTCTACCACTGAGCCAAACCGGTTTCGGCTGATGCAGTAGAGTTTTAGATTTATGTGCCAATAATATGAAATAATAATTATAATAATTTAGAATTGCAACTTACCTTAGAATTGCAATTTAGCAATGGTTGACTTTGCTAAGTAAGGACATTGATACAAAACATGTCCTATTTACTAGTCCCATCTCTTGAAGCAACTTCACCAGTGTTCACTCAAGAAGACTTTCTGGCACACAGAAAGACTATTTCCCCATCTCCCTCTGCTCAGGTGGAGCTATTTGATTGTGGTCTGGCTAATGGAGTGTAAGCAAAAATGACTTGATTTAGTTCCAGACTCAGGCAATTAAGAGCCAGAAAGCCTTTTCTGCTCTTTCTCCCATTCCTCGGGCCAGGTTAAAGCCAAGAAATTGAAGATGGTGGATCCACACAAGAACAGTTACCTGGCTTCCCGTGTCACTGCTTGGGGGAGAGCTGCCATTAGAGCCACCACAGTGGCTGTGATGAGAGAGGGGAGAACAGACATGAATAGCCTAATACAACCCCATTTCATAAAATCAGGGATGCTTAAACCCAAAAGATGTAGAAAGAATATAATTTCAGAATTTAAAACAATTGAGTATCTTTTACTCAGCACTGCTGACTGCCTAAAACAGTGGTCAGCAAACTGCAGCCCGTGAGCCACTTGTTTGGCCCCTCTTCCACAAATACCACGGCTTAGGCAAGTCTATTTTGAAGAAGTGGTGTTAGAAGTTTAAGTTTAAAAAATTTGGCTCTCAAAAGAAATTTCAATCGTTGTGCTGTTGATATTTGGCTCTGTTGACTAATGAGTTTGCTGATCACTGGCCTAAAACACGGTCCCAGGTGTTTGGGAGCCCTGACATGGTACTTAAGAGCAGTGACTGAAGCCAGACAGACTTAGGGTTGAGTCCTGGCTCTGCCACTTCCCAGATGTGTAGCTTTTTCAAGATCCTATTTCTGAGCCTCAATTTTCTTATTTCTAAAATGGGATAATAATATCTCTGTTTTCATTTGGGGTCAAGGTTAAATGAGATGATGAATGGCTCCCTGTAAGTGCTCAATAAGCATTGTTTATTATATGTATCTTCAGGTCTTATTATTTCCCATGTTTCTTTGGAGTGTATACCTTTACAATTTTAAATATTTTATAAACCAGGAAATGAAAATGTAAGCATTTTAACATCCATTGTAATATATTCTTGAAATTTTGTTAGGAATTACCGAAAACAGGAAACTGGTTATTAGAAAGAGTTAAAGAAGGTGAAGAGCCTGGTGTATTGGGGATAGATAATCTGGGCTGTGAAGCTCACGTTAAAGAAAGAAAAGCAAAGACCACCCATGTCATAGAATCATCTTTCCTTGCTTGGAATGTATTCAGGAGCAAAGGGGAACAACTGATAGAGGCAAACAGAGGATTCTGGTATATTCTATTGAATTCTGCATCAGGCCATCATGGGTGGAGCCAGGTAAAGAATTTTGATCATATAACCATATTAATATGATTACTAATAATAGTAAGAGGATAAATTAAATTAAAATAAACTTAAACCATATCAATAGGAGAATAAATGAAATAGGTAGGTAGAATTTCCTTGTTTTAGTAAATATTATGTCAGATTGGGCAAAAAAAATTTGCCCTGTTATGGCTATGGAAACACTTTGATTAAATAGGGAGGTCAAAAACCTTTGCTCTATAAGATGCTGCCTCTATTCCTTTAGTCTTAAGTGTCTTCCAAATAGGAGGCTTCTTCTATTGGCCAATCAGATTGAGAGATTCAGCCTAACTCTCAACAACATATAATTGCTTAGAGATTTTTAAAACTCTCAATCAGATCCTTCATCTGATGTTTCTCTCTTTCTCTCTGTCTCTCTCTCTCTCTCTGTCTCTGTCTCTGTCTCTCCTCTCCTTCCCCCGCTTCCTCTCGGAAGTCAATAAAAAATAGGATAGATCACAATAACAAACCCATGATTTTTCTGATATTCTGTTGCTGGTATTTGATTGTTTTTGACATTTTTGTTTAAGGGGATTTCTTTTCAAAAGCACCTGTCAAGTTATGTACAATTTGTAAAACAATCTCAGAAACTTACAAGTTGTTTTAATTTAGCTACATTATCAAAGTGCATTGTTTGGTTTCTTTAGGTCATAGAGATTTATTGTCACTAACATTCAGAAGTTACATGTGGTAAAGCAATATTTAATATGAATAATTTTAATATTTAGTCATATATTTAAATAAATTATTTTACTATAGAAATTCCTCAGATTTGATTTTACCTATTATTGGAACTATCTTTTAAAAATAGATTTCTGTATGAATTTCCCAGCCAGTTGTCTCGTGTTTATTCTTTGGATCATCTGGCAATTTAACAGTGATTCTGAAAGCCTCTCTCACAATAAGATATTAGAAATGACAAAAGTCCATTGGGTGAGTGTTGTAAACGCATCCACAGAGAACAAAGAGATTGTCTCTGTTGATATAACATGACCTGTGTGGTCATTAACTTTTCATGGATTCCATAAGCAATAAGGTTCTAAACAATTTTCAACCACTGTGCTACCCTCCATTGACACCTGCCGAATTATTACGGGTTACATCCCTTCCCTGCACTTTGGAATAAGTTAGAACTATGACTGATCACTTTATTTTCACACAGGCATTGTAAAATTTTTCACAAACTCCTCCAGTTTCACCAGGTGGCATCTTGTCCCCAGTGAAAGCACTCTTACCACGGTTAAAGGCTTATTTAGTCAATAGGAGAGGCTATATACCCCACACAATGAGCAAAATTCCTGAGCATCTACTGTTCTTCAGACCCTTTCTTCTTATCCACACCAGGAATACTAATTTCTCTCCTTAGAAGGACATCTGAGAATTTGGGAGTACACTGGCTTCCCAAATTTCAGGAGACTGCTGCAAGCTTGTAATATTGGCTGCTTGTGGGAGGACACAATCTGTGTTGTCTGTCTGGCCTACATCCTATACCCCATATCCAAAATAGCTCCCAGACTCTGAAAAATGAGAGTTTATTTCTTTGGTTATCGGGGTTCTGATTACCATTCCTTGCTAAGCTCATTTCCTATCCCAGTTTGGTTCTCAAAGGGCCTCTCTGCTCACTGATTCATCCACTGCTCCCTCCCCCCACCCCCGTCCCACCAAATGCTTGCTGTATTGTGGTCACTCTGCATGGATATGACCAATGAGGCAAAGTGAGTGACCCCCACACTCCTCACACTACAGGCCTTCCACGGTCCTCCCGATTTGTGGCTTTGCCTGCTATTTTTCGTGCCTGGTACTGATTTTTAACTTCTGAGTGTCACATTGTCTGTGAAGTCCTGGCAAAGACCCATCCTATTTATGTTCACTCCATGTATTCTTGACCTTCTGCCTGCCTGCCTGCCTTTGTTTCCTGAGCTGCTGCATCTGGTAAACACTTTGATGATGTTTTTAGAAGAATTTTTTTTCCAGAAAGCCACATTTTCTGTCCCACCATACCGGGGTGATATTCATTCATTTTATCTACACAAAGTGGCATTTTAGGAGAAAGGCTTATATGTAATTATGTCTTTTATAATTGAGGTAGAGGTTTGGGGAAATGTTTCAGGAGAATAGGGCAAGGCACCCTTCGCTCAAATGAGCTTGAGGTTTTCCAATAAATGTGACCTCAGGTGTTGTTTCCATAATGATGTGAAACTACATAGTCATGGGGTTAGTAAGGAAGGAGGTCAGGGTGGGGGGAGAGTTTGGTTTGGCAGAAAGCTCAGAGACAAAAGATAAATTGGGTGTGATTAGTCTGAGATGCACAGAGGGCCCAGGGTACAAAAACAATCATTTTCCTCAAAGAGCATAGATAAATATTATTCATGTGGAATGGCTCAGAGAATGAGAGGTGGGGCTGGCAACAGGATTTCACGTAGTGTGGTTTAGTGAAGAAAGCAAGGGTTTTGGAATCTAAGGACTGAAATTTGGCTCTAGTCCCAATTGTCAGTATAATTTTGGTCAAGTTACTTCAAAGCCTCAATTTCCTTTTTTCTCAAAGGAACACAAATATATCTTGCCCGAGCTGGTTTTCTCAGTGGATAGAGCATCAACCTGCAGACTGAAGGGTCCTGGGTTCAATTCTGGTCAAGGGCCCATGCATGGTTTGTGGGCTCCATCCCCAGTGGGAGGCATGCAGGAAGCAGGTGATCAATGATAATCTCTCATCATTGATGTTTCTATCTCTCTCCCCCCTCTTCCTTCTCTGAAATCAATAAAAAAAAGTATTTTTTGAAAAAGAAATATCTAGGGTAAGTATGTCAAACTTGTGCGGCCCCTGCCTGGGGCAGATGGAGCAGTAAGTGTTGGGTTATGAGGGGCACCATGGATTTATGCAAATATTTTATGGGGAGGTCAGGAAAGGAGGCACAGTTGGGTGGTGGCAGGTGGAAATAAATAAGTACCCCAGCTTGGGTTAAAATGGATGTCATAAATATTCAGTAGGTTTGCTTCACATTCAGAGCATTTTTATGATGGCTAGGTCTTTTTATAACCCACCTGTGCCACTGAGAGGCCAAATTTAGCCCAGTTGGGAGTGTGGCCAAGGAAAAGTTGTGTTACTGGGTCTGTTCACCCCACAATGCAACGGATTTCTTGTTTGCAAGTTCTGGCAGATTTCTGTGCTGCAAGGAAAGATGACTAGAGGCTATGGACTTTCTATGCTCTAAGTAGCTCAGCTTCTTATAAGGGGGAGTTGGTGAGAGAATTGTCCTCTTTCCGCGGCTCTATTTGGTGAATTATTTCACCTTTAAGCAATGGGAGAATTGAGGTGTGAATAATTTACAGTGCATAACTATTGCATGCAGGATAATATTAGTGTAAGGAATAAGAAAAACAACTGGCAAAACATATGATCACACCTCGGGAGCTGTGAGAGCGATTTTCAACCATGCAGACATTTCAGGATCCTCCTGAATGCCACCACGTTATGGTTTGCTGGTAGTTCCTGAAAGTGGAGCTTCCATGCAATCTTCAGTGTCTCACACTCTGGTCACTTCAGCCTCCTGTTTCCCCATCCCATCACCTCTTCAGTCTTTTAACAGTTGACTTCCGCTTTCAGGAAAAGTGCCTCTAAGAAAGGTTGGTGTGGCAGAGACTTATGCTCATCAAACCATTTCCTCTCCAGGGCACTCGCCTAAGCTACATTTCTAAGCCTACCTGCTTCTAGGTGGGGCCCTGTCACTAGGGCTGTAGGAAGCAATGCATGCTGCTCTAGAGCTGACTTGGAAAGCATCCCGTTCCATTCAATATATCCCCTCTCTTTCCTGCTAGTTGCAAGGGCATGCTGCCAGAGCAAACTTGTATTAAAGACAGACTAGACATAGCATGAAGGAGCCTGGATCCCTGAGTCACCATAGGAGGAGAGTCATCCCAGCAGTTTATTTCCTTTGGACTTTGCCAAGGAAGTGAGAAGTAAAACTTTTACAGTGTCAGGCCACTTGAAATCGGGGATTGTTTCCTAGAGCAGTTGGCTTGTTTTGGTGAATACATTGTGGCACTCACTCCACTATCTTTGCGAGCACTCATCATTCATCAGCTAATCTTCAAGGCAGGTGACTCACAGTTCACTCAACAGGAGGGAAAATCCTGAGCGGATGGGATTTTGGGGAATGACAAAGGCCCCTTTGTTCCTGAGATATTTGATTTAGTTTCTTCTTATTACATTGGATTAGTCAGTAATTGTGAAAGCCACTGTATGAGGTTGCCTAGGTGCAATCCAGTTTGGAGGGAAGGAGAAGAACCTTGGTGTTCAGTTCAGGTGCAATGGCGGTTACTGTGTTGTGTTCCATTGCCAGGTAGAGCATAAATGGTATATTATTAATTAGGATTAATATGCTGAAATTTGTGAATAAAAAAAACCTCTCTTATTTTGAAATAATTACAGACTCAGAAGAAACTGCAAAGAAATGTTCATGGAAGGTCCATGAACCTCGCCTCCGATGTTGATATTCTATAGAACTATAGGACACTATCAAACCCAGGACATTGGTATTGGTACAGTCTATAGGCTAATTCAGATTTTACCAATTATACCTGTACTTATTTGTGTATGTATGTATGTACGTATGTATGTGTGTGTGTGAGTAGTTGCATGCAATTATATCACACATATAGTGTCATGTAACTATTATTCTCTAAGCTAACACCACAAGGCTTCTTCATGCTTACCCTTTATAGCTACACTCACACTCTAACATTCTCTCCCCTGCCAATCCCTTACCCTTGGCAACCACTAATCCTTCTCCACCTTATATATCTTATTTTGAGAATAATATAAATGGAATCATGTAGCATTTGACCCTTTGAAATTAACATTTTGTAACTCAAAGCAATTCCCTTGAGGTTCATCCAAATTGTTGTGCATATATGTACTTCATCCTTTATTTTATTTCTGAATAGTACTTCATGGAATGAATATGCCACAGTTTGTTTAACCATTCACATGTTGGGGAAATTAGGGCTATTCCCAATTTTGGTTATTATGCATAAAGCTGCTGTGAATGTTCATGCATGAGTTTTTGTGTGAACATAGACTTTAATTCTCTGGCATAAATACTCCAAAGTGCAGTTGTTGGGTCATATGGTAAGTGCATTTCTAGTTTCAGAAGAAACTACAAAACTATAGTCCAGAGTGGCTGCACCAGTATGGGATGAATGGCTCAGATTCCTCTTTTTAAAAAAAAAATATATTTTATTGATATTTTACAGAGAGGAAGGGAGAGAGATAGAGAGCTAGAAATGGCGATGAGAGAGAAACACCGACCAGCTGCCTCTTGCACACCCCCTCCCGGGGATGTGCCCGCAGCCAATGTACATGCCCTTGAATCGAACCCAGGACCTTTCAGTCTGCAGACACTCTACCACTGAGCCAAACCAGTTTCGGCGGCTCAGATTCTTCTTATCCTTGACAGCATTTAATGTCATCACTATTTAAAAAAATTGTTTTTAGCAATTCAGAAAAGTATGCAGTGATAGCCTCATTATAATTTTAATTTGCATTTTTTCTAATAGTTAAAATCATCAGCTATCTATATTTCCTCATTAGTAAAATATTTGTTCATATCTGGGCTCATTTTCTGATTGGGTTGTATGGTTTTTCATGTTCAGTTTTGAGGTTTTTTGTGTGTGTAGTCTAGGTATAAATTCCTTTATTGGCTACATGGTTTGCAAATACATTCTTTCACTCTGTAATTTGTCTCTTCATCATCTTAACAGGATTTTTCCAGAACAAGTATTTTTACTTTTCTTTTTAATGTTTTTATTAATTTTAGAGAAAAAGAAAAGGAGAAGGAGAGAGAGAAATAGCAATGTAAGAGAGAAGCACTAATTGCTGCCTGCCTCCTGCATAACCCTACTAGGAATCAAGCCTATAACCCAGGAATATGTCCTGAGCTGACATCAAACTGGCCACCTTTTGATGTATGGGACATCACTCAACCAACTGAACCACATTGGCCAGGGAAAAACGTTTGATGAGGTCCCCATTAGACCTTCAGCCACCTGGTATGCAGTACACCATTTATGAGTAATCAGTTTCCAATGTAGAGATGATGGTGGGATATGGAGAAGACACACAAGATCTTTGGTTTTAAATGACATGATATGCCTTAGTTACTAAGTGCCCAGTGTCCTGAGATGGGCCACTGAGTTCAATCATAAAAGCATAGGATAATTCAAATTTTACCAATTATACCTGTACTTATTTGTGTAGTATGTATGTGTGTGTGTGTGTGTGTGTGTGGGTAGTTGCATGCAATTATATCACACATATAGCGTCATGTAACTATCATTCACTAAGCTAACACCACAAGGCTTACACCACAAGCATAGGTAGTGGCATCTTAACTTTAACTTTCTAAATCATACTTGGAGTCTTTTTGGGGAAAAAAAAGGCTTTCAACAAAGAGATGACTCATGAGATCCTGGAGAGAGAAAGCCAAAAAGGAAAGCCAAAGGATAGGAAATTTATAAAGCTTCTGGGAAAACCTAGGTCAGAGAAATCAGACCTGGACTCCAAGGCCTTTTTCTCTCATATCCCACAAATCACTTTTGATTTCAAAAGAAACAATGATAACTGTCTTGGGCACAAGATGGCAGTCTTATGTCTGCTTCACTCCCCATGGTTGTCTGGAGAAAAGTGATAGGAAACAGAGCAGAAACAAACCTGCTTGTGTTGCTGAGAAATATTGAAAAATAAATAGTAATCAAGAAGGATAATGAGAGAAGAGATTAAAAATAAGTGGAAGGTGTTTTTTTTGGTGTGTGTGCTATGTTTTAAAATATGGCTCTACTCAACTTGAGTTGCTGCTAACTATGTGTAGGCTAGGTCCCACATGCATGTTTTGGCTCTACAGCAAAGTTCCTAGGAAAGGACAAGGGATGTAGAAGGAGGTAAAGACCATATGTGCTGGGGAGGAGCTGGCTTAGGGCCTGGTTCTCAGATGAAAAGAGTCTTGGACTAAGCTATGATGACCTCTTCTCAGTGTTCTTATGAAAATAAGAAAAGGGAAAATATCCTTTTTATACCAAGAGCTATGCCAAATTCCAGCAAGAGTTTACATGTGTTCCACTCATAGGTAGATATTAAGAAGAGTAGAGTTTCTCCCTCCTCCCCCTCCTACTTCCCCTTTCTTCCCCCTCCCCTTTCCTTCCCTTTCCTCCTTCTCCTCCCTTTCTCCTTTCCCCTCTCCTTTCCCTTCCCCTTCCCCTTCCCCCTCCCCCTCCCCCTCCTCCTCCTCCTCCTCCTCCTCCTCCTCCTCCTCCTCCTCCTCCTTTTCCCCCTTCTCTCTTTCTCCAGTAGCTACTGAAATCCAAATGAAATACTTGGAACACATTCCTTTCTGCAAAGAAAATTATATCCAGAATGAAAAGATAAAGGAGGAGGAAAGGTTAACAAGAAGCTCATTGGCATTCTCTAATACGATGTCCAATGTAGCCCAGGCAGTACAGAGGTAATCTGATCCCTACAACCAGCCCCATAACTGTGTTAAAAGCCCAAAAGCAAGGGAAGCCAGCAGGCTGCTGCTTCTGGGATCAGGTAAGGTCACTCTGTGCTGCTGCATTGCTGAGGGTGGACTGGCTACAGGGAAGACTGATATAGCATCAAGAAAGCAATCACTGGTTCAGCCTGCTTCTGCCCCGCTGGATCCTCTTTTCTGTTGGGGTGCTTCCATTTTGGTCACTGATACCATTGTCCTTTATTTCTATTTTTTGATTTAGTGTACTGATTAGAATCTCCAATGCGATGCTGTAGAATTGGATGAAAGTGGTTACCCTCATCTCCTTACTGATATTTGGGGAAAAGCATTTTATTTTCCACATTAAGCATTATGTTAGCTGTCATATTTTTTGTTTGTTTGTTTTAAGATTCTAAGGACATTCCATTTTATTTCTAACTACAGGCCCTGTGCATGAAATTTATGCATGGGGAGGGGGGGGGTGTCCCTCAGCCCAGCCTGCACCCTCTCCAATCTGGGATCCCTCTCACAATCCTGGACTGCTGGCTCCCAACTGCTCACCTGCCTGCCTTCCCGATGGCCCTTAACCGCTTCTGCCTGCCAGACTGATCAGCCTGATCACCCCCTAACCACTCCTCGGCCAGTCTAATTGATGCCTAACTGCTCCCTTGCCAGCCTGTTTTCCCCTAACTGCCATCCCCTGCAGGCCTGGTCACCCCTAACTGCCATCCCCTGCAGGCCTGGGTCCCCCCCAACTGCCCTTCCCTGTAGACCAGGTCACTCCCAACTTCCCTCTTCTGCTGGCCTGGTCCCTCCCAACTGCCCTCCCCTGCTGGCCATCTTGTGGTGGCCATCTTGAGTCCACATGGGGGAAGGATCTTTGACCACATGGGGGCAGCAATCTTGTGTGTTGGAGTGATGGTCAATCTGCATATTACTCTTTTATTAGATAGGATAGAGGCCTGGTGCATAGCAGGGGCCAGCTGGTTTGCCTTGAAGGATGCCCTGGATCAGGGTGGGGTTTCCCTTGGGTATGGAGCGGCCTGGGCAAGGGGCCTATAGTTGTTTGCAGGCTGGCCATGCTCCTCAGTGACCCAACTGGAGGCCCTGGCATCTGGGGTTTATTTATCTTTTACAATTGAAACTTTGTAGTCTGGAGGGGAGCCAAGTCTTCTGCTTGCTCTATGGCAGCAGCCATTTCTGTTGGAGTTTATGTATCTTCTATAACTGAAACTTTGTAGCCTGGAGTGGAGGCCTAGGCTGACCAGGGTGTGTGGAAAGCTTGGCTTTCTCCATTGCCAGGGGAAACCCTAGCCTTCTGCTTTTTCCAGCTCCATGGCTGCTGCCCTTTCTGTTTGGATTTGTTTATCTTCTATAATTGAAACTTTGTAGCCTTGAGTGGAGTCTTAGGCCAACAAGGGTAGGCGGAAAGCTTGGTTTCCTCCATTGCCTGGGAAATCCAAGCCTCCCTCCTGCTCTCTGTGGCTGTAGCCATCTTGGTTGGGTTTATTTGCATATTTTCTCCTGATTGGCTTGTGGGCATGGTTTGTGGGCATGGCTTATGGATGTAGTAAAGTGATGATTAATTTGCATATTATTCTTTTATCAGATAGGATTTGCTGAGAAGTCTTAGAAGTAGATGTTGAATTTGATTAAACTGACCTTTTCTTTCTTTTGAGATGATTGTATATATTTTTTTATTTTTAGTTTATAAACATGGCAAATTAAATTGATTGATCTTCAAATATTAAAGTAAAGTAGCATTCTTGAGATAAACATCATTTGATTATGGTGTTTTTTAATGTCTGATGTTTTGTTGGAAATCATTTACTGATATTTTGTTTAGAATTTTAGCATTATGAGGGCTACTGCTTTGTTGTTTGATTCTCTTGTAATGTTTTGGTATGATTTTGGAATCAAGGCAATGATGGCCTCATAGAATGAGTTAGAAAGTGTTCCTTCCTCTTTATTTTTCTGATAATAACCTGTTACTATTCATTTTCTGGTATTATTTTTCCTTAAGTGTTTTGTAGCATTCTCCAGTGAATCCATTGGGGCCTGGAGTTTTCTTTATGGGAATGGTTTTTGTTGTTGTTAATCTTCACTGGAGGATATTTTTTCCCATTGATTTTAGAGTGGAATAGAGGAGGAAGAAGAGATAGGAGAGAGAGAAACATTGATGTGAGAGAGCCACGTCAATTGGTTGCCTCCCGCATGAGCCCCAACCACGGCAGGGAACCTGCAACCCAGCTATGTGCTCTTGATTGGAATCAAACCCATGACCCTTGGGTTCATGGGCTGATGCTCTACCCATTGAGCAATACCAGCCAGGGCTAGGGAAAGGCTTTTAACTAGTAATTCAATTTCTGAAATATATGCAGAACTATTCAGGCTATTTCTTCTATAGGGATATTTTAAGCTTGTATGTCTCAAGAAATGCGTTCATTTCATTTAAGTTGTCAAATTTATAATATTACCTTATTATTTATTCAATATCCATAAGTTCTCTAGTGTTTTCATCGCTGTCATTCCTGTTATTGACAAATTTGTGACTTTCCTTATTCATTCCTGGTCAGTTCGAGTAAAGTTTTACTAAATTCATTTGTCTTTCAGAGAATCAGCTTTTGGCTTCATTGATGGTCTCTCTTGCTTTTCTGTCTTCCATTGCATTGCTTTCCACTCTTCATTATTTCCTTTCTCCTGTATACTTTGTGTTTAAATTGCTCTTTGATCTCCGGTTTCTTAGGGTGGAGGCTGAGGTCACTGGTTATAGACACTTTCCTAACACAGGTATTTGAGTTATAAAATTCCTCCAAAAATTTTTAAGATGCTTTAGTAGAATCCCATAAATTCTTTAAAAATTATTTAATGTCTCCCCCCCCCCCAGATTTATTGATATACAACTGACATACAAGTGTACATTGTGTTATGTAGTATTTTTAATTTCTCTTTTGAATTTTGCTTTAACCCTATTCCCTTTAATCCTCTTGGGATTGATGATTGGTTGGAAGTAAATCTGTTCCCTATCATTCCACCTTAGTCAGAGGCAAAGTTGGCAGTGCCTTTGTTTTCACAACCCAACACTGGATGTTAAAATCAATGTATTGGGTTATTAGAAGCATTACAAATAAAATGGTCTAAAATAGAAAACAAAATTAGTGTATTTCATGTATTATGAGTAAATTTTGTTTTGTGAAACTACTTTTAAGTTATATGTACATATGTATGTATGCCTTGGATTGTGATATGAAAGGAATTTTATGCTGGTAAAAAAAAAAAAGCTTGAGAAATGTTCCAGACACAGCGCAGTCCAGTACAGGCAAGAGTCGCAACACTCAGTCTCCACCTTTGCCGTGAAGAGTTCATATGATCTGGGGGAAATTACTTCTATTTAATTTTGTCTATCTGAAAAATGTTCACCATCTTCTGTCTGAGAATTCCTGAAATCTCTGTGCAATATCTCATAGTTCTTAGAATTGAGTTAGATCGATCATTTTATCAGTCAAGAAACATTTATTGATTGCCAAGTGGCAAGTGTGTTTTAGCACTGTGCATGCTAATCTTAAGTTACCAGCATGAGTAAGAAAGAGGCCCTCGCTCGCCCAATACTACACTATATGTGGATACCAGAGGAAGCAGGAAGTAAGGCTCTAAGAAGTGCTAGGCAGACTCTGAGCACAGGGAGGATTCAGATATTGTGGAGTGTCCAGAGGGAGAGCGTCCAGAGGAGATTAATTGTTCAGAGGGACTTGTAATGTTTGAGGTTAAGAACTTGAGAGTGAAGAGGACCTATTTGAGGAATCTCAAAGCTAGTTTGTTTCATTTCATTCATAACACACACACACACACACACACACACACACACACACATTTTAATATTTACTATGTCCTTGAGATGTAGCAAAGAATAATAGTATTCCTGCCTTCAAGGAGTTTGCATTCCATTAAGAGAAATACAGTAAATATTACATATAATAAGTAAGTAAATGATCTGTTAAAAATGGCAAGGACTATGGAAAAAGCCGAGCAGGTGAAGGGTAATTAGAAGTGGGTCTGTCAGTTCTAATTTTTTTTAAAAAATATATATTTTATTGATTTTTTACAGAGAGGAAGAGAGAGGGATAGAGAGTCAGAACACTGATGGGAGAAAAACAATAATCAGCTGCCTCCTGCACACCCCTTTCTGGGGATGTGCCGCAACCAAGGTACATGCCCTTGACCGGAATCGAACCTGGGACCCTTCAATCTACAGGCCAACACTCTACCTACTGAGCCAAACCAGTTAGGGCTGCCAGTTTTCATTTTATATGGCAGATATTAGATGGAGATATATTTAGAATCTAAAAGTATCATATTTTATAATACAAATTCTAAAAATATTCTAACATAATTAGAATCTTGATGTCGTATTGACGCTTTCTGGCCAGTAGGACACAAAGGGCCATTTCTGAGGAAAATGGGGGGTGAGAAGGGGTTGTGATAGAGAGATGTGGGCAATTATGCACACACCGTCCCCACAGGTGTCCTGTAGGAGAGGCATCTCCATTAAGGACATCCGCCAAGACAAGCAGAAGAGTGTTTCTGTGTGACCTGCACCAAGAGGTTTTTGCCCTTTGCTTCCCTTCCTGGGCTTGTCCTCACCCAGAAGGAGTTGGTGTCTGAGTAGAGAAATGAACCTCACCCTGGCCTTTCAGCACCCAAGAGGTGTCACAACCCAGTGATGGTGGAGAGAGACAGCCCTGCTGGCCTTTTCTTCCGGCCCTGCATGGAGATGCGTGTGTGTGTGTGTGTGTGTGTGTGTGTGTGTGTGTGTGGTTACACTCATCGCTGGGGATCTGTATAAAAACCCCACTAGATGCTTTCTGTTCCTTTGTAATATTAAAACGTCATGGAGATGAAAGCATTTACCTGGGTGTTCGGATATTTTGATTCTCCCACCCAGCCTCTATGAGCAGATGGGTGATCATTCTTTTTTTTTTCACACCATTTTTTAAATTAAGATATTATATGTGTACATAGCTTACCATTGCCCCCTCCTCCCACCTCCCACACATGCCCTCCCTCCCCAGAGTTTTGTGTCCATTGGTTGTACTTACATGCATGCATACCAGTCCTTCGGTTGATCTCTTCTCTCCCCCAGATCACACTATCCCCCTCCCCGCTGTCATTTGACAGTCTGCTTGTTGCTTTGCTGTCACTATATCTATCTTTCTGTTCATTAGTTTATGATGTTCTTTATGATCCATAAATGAGCGAGGACATGTGGTGTTTCTCTTTCATTGACGGGCTCATTTCACTCAGCATGATGCTCTCCAGTTCCATCCAGGTTGCTGCTAATGATGGGGGTGACCATTCTTATCATTTGGAGGAGATCCCATCCGGCCGCCCTTCCTGGCGCGGGGAGCTGCCAGGCTTTCACTCAGTTGGACCAGGGCGCTCAGGCCTTGGGAGGTTCCGCAGGTTGAGCATCTGGCGCCTGGGCCCGCCCAGAGCCGTGCCCACGGCCTAGGCCTCGGCCCTGGGTTTGTGCTTTCCAGCGTGCTGGGGCGCTCTCTCCCCGCGCGGGGGCACCAGAGCCCTCGGAAGGGTCTGGCACTGCGGCGCAGTTTCCCAGCTCCTTTTAAATGACTGCGGAAAAACAGCCTCGCGGAGCCGCAAATGGGAAGACAGGATTCGCAGACCAGGCTTGCAAATGCCCCCACAGCTTATCGCAGCCACCATTTAGCCGAGCCCACAGAGCCGTGATGGTTTGTCACCCGACCCTCCCGGATCGCCTGGTCTGTCTCTAGTGAGACCCCGAGGCTTTGGTCCGGCCGGGCTTCTCGGGAGCTGGATGCCTGCCGCGCTCTCGGTAGCGCGGGCGCAGGGCACGCGTTTGCGCACACTCGCGCTCCTTAGGAAAAAAACGCACCAGGTACGGCCAGGGGAGCGAGGGCTCTGGGTGCCCCGAGTCGGGGTGGGCATCGCGGGGAGTGAGGTTTACGATCTGGGCAGGGCTGCATCCTGCCAGGCTGACGGGGGAGAGAAAATGACGCGGCGCCAGCCACACATGGGACAGGCCAGGGTTGCTGCCGCCGCGCGCGTTTAGGGAACCCAAAACGAGCCAGGCGCGCTCCCTTCCCCTCCACACGCCTCTATTTCCCGGGAGTGTTGATGCCAGAAAACCGCAGGAAAAAAAAAAAAAAAGACCCACGTAGAGAGCTAGAGTTGCGTTTGGGGACCCCCCCTCCCTCTGCCGAAGCACCAACAGGAAGACCCTCCAATACCACCGGGGTCCCCGAAGAGATGTGCCCGAATGGGGGCGGCTCTCCTTGGTTACTGATGCCGAACACGTTTCGGTGTTTACAATATGTATTTGTTTTTCCAAGATAGCTCGCCCTCCCCTTTTTAGGCAGGGTGGGAAAGGAGAACGCAGCGGGGAGGGAATTCTCCTGCAATAAAAAGAATCAGCGTATTTTTCCACAACTGAACCGAACCGGGTTTCCATTTCAAAAAAAAAAAAAAAAAGAAAAGAAAAAAAAAAAGAGAGAGAGAGAGAGATGGCCTCTGGTGCAATGTGTAGAAGAAGAGCCCGCGGTGTGTCTTAGGAACTGGGAGGCGTCGAGCGGCGCGGAACGGTCCATCTCGGAGGTACCAGGATCTAAATGCGCGCACACACACGCGCACACACACACGTTCCCAGGGACACACACCACACACACACACACACTCACACACGCACGCACGCACGCGCGCACGCGTCTACACCGCCTGGATGTGTGCGTGTGCGCGTCTGTGTGTGAACTCCCACATGCTGCCGCCGCCGCCGCCTGGCCAGTGGCACCGATGCCTGCCTCCTCCCCGCTCGCCGCCCCCTCGGTACCCCTCCCCTCCCGGCGCTGCTTTTGTCTGGAGGGTATTATGGGCTTGTGTGTGTGTGTGTGAGCGTGTGTGTTTTTGGGTTTCAGACTAATTTTCTGGAGTTTCTGCCCCTGCTCTGCGTCAGCCCTCACGTCACTTCGCCAGCAGTAGCAGAGGCGGAGGCAGCGGCGGCGGCGGCGGCTCCCGGCATCGGGTTGGAGCCGGAGTCTCGCTCGCTCCTGGATCGCGGGCGTGCGCTCTCCCTGCGCTCCGTGCTCGGCGGCGGCGGCGGCGGCGGGAGAAGCCTGGACCCGGGCGCCGCCGGCAGGCGGTAGGCGCCGGAGCCGGGTGAGCAGCGCGGACAGTGCCCTCCGTCGTGTCGGCGGCCCTCACTGTCCCCCCCTTGGGGCGGGCGGCCGAAGGCGGCTCCCCAGGTGGGGACGTGCCGCGCCACCTGCCCGCGCCCCCCGCGCGCCCGGCCGCGGTGGCGGATTCTGCAGCATCATCGGGGCCCCGGCTCCGAGCCGCCGTGGCTGCAGCGGGCGGCAGGCTCGTCGTCGTCGTCGTCCCTCCTTTCAAGGGGTCCTTTTTCTCCTGGCCTGTGTGCCATGGAATCCATTCCCGGGGACCCTTGCCCTAGCTTCCCAACCCCTCCTCCCTCGACCTCAGACTTGGAAAGAGGCATCGGGGCCATCGAGGGGGGCAGATTTATTTCTGGTGGGTGGGAGCTGGGCACGCATCATCTTTCCACGGTCCCTTGGCTGGGGTTGGGGTTGGGGTTGGGGTGGGGGGTGACGCGAGCCCCGAAGGAGAGTGTGCCTCAATTCTTGGTGTCTGGGGGTCCTGCGCTCCGTCTTACCCGTGTCTGTTTGTCCTCAGCCCCGAGGTGCGTCCGGGATCTCCGTGCGTGTCTAGCGGCGAGGAGCCCGCGCCCCAGAGCGTCTCCGGAGCACCGCGGGCTGGTGCCCGGCGCGCCAGGCCATGCTGCGGCGGCCGCAGCGGAGCTCCTAGCGGCGGCGGTGGCGCCCCCTGTGAGGAGGCCGGAGATGCCTCTGCCACTGTGAGCGGTGCTGCCCGCCAGGATTCGCTCAGCCCCGGGCACGCTGGGCTGTGCGGCCCGCAACCCACACCGCGTAGAGAGAGCAGCGGCGAGCGAGCGAGCGCGGCAAAGACCGCCCCGCACGGGCAGCGAGCGGAGGCCGGCCGGCCGGTGCAGCGCAGGGACACGTCCTCGGTGGTCTGACTGGGGCTGGCACAGGCGGCTAGCCATGTCGTCCTGGGCGAGGTGGCATGGACCCGCCATGGCACGGCTCTGGGGCTTGTGCTGGCTGGCCGTGGGCTTCTGGAGGGCCGCTCTCGCCTGCCCCACGTCCTGCAAATGCAGCGCCTCTAGGATCTGGTGCAGCGACCCTATTCCCGGCATCATGGCATTCCCGAGGTTGGATGACACGGTAGACCCCGAGAACATCACCGAAATGTGAGTTCCTGGCGTTCTTCCTCCTCCTTCTCCCTTCGCTCCTGGCCACTCTGTCCCGGGCATGAATGTTGTCTCCGGCCTGGGGAGAAGTCAGAGATGAACACGCAGGGCTGGGCCACCTGTCAGTTACCTGTCTGTTTCACGGGCCTGGGGCTGATAACTCGGGGAGAAGTGTGACAGTTTAAAATATAAGTTTTAAATAGAGTATATGTGAATGACAGGCTTGGGGGGAAGGCATTCTATAGGCACTTGATGTTTCAAACTCTTGCTGGGAGTGCCTTAGGTTTTCCATATGCGGTAACTTAGTTTTGAACATTTCTGTGCGGGAAGATGCGATGTGTATACTGTGTTAGGAGGCGTCCTAGTACTATTTGCTGGAAAGGAGGTTAAGAAAATTAACTTTTCAAAATTTGTTCAAGGGGGTTAGAGTCTCCCTCCTAATATCCTTTTCTGAGGTTTGGAGTTGACCCCTGTCCCTTTTCATTTTATACCTCGAGGTTTTACTTAGGAGACTGCATCCAGAGATGGCCTTGGACATGATCTGTGAGAGGAGAAGTTCTGAGTGTTGAAAAGCACTTGCTCAAGAGGGAAAATGTGGTCCTTGGGAGCCTAAACGCCTGGTCTGATTTAATTTGGAATTGGCTTCTCAGAGATGTAATTTTAAGACCACTTGGATGATCCATTTTAATTGTCCACTGAGTAATTTCCCAGGACAAGGTGGGATGGTAATTTGAACTTGTTCTGATCTGATGGAGAGGCAGAACTGTGCATTTCTGCCTCCTCCTTTTATGCCTTGTGACAAATGCATCAGCAAGTAGGAGTTCACCAGTCCTTCCCCCAGCATTCTATCAACTCTACCAGAGGTGCCCCCTGTTCCTAGCATTATTCCATTAACACGAGATTTTATTCACCCACGTAGAAGGCCGCAGTACAAAGTTTTTCTAGGTTTCTCTTATGTGTTTGATACTAAGACAGGCGGCCCTGAACGTAGGGCTTGGGCTGTGGCCTTCCGGTTGCCTAGTGCGCATGCATATTACACCCCCCACAGAAAACGCACACCCCGTTTCTGCCAACGTGCGACCGAGATAACCTGTTTGTTTTTTTTCCCTTCATGTAAGTAAGAGACCTTCCTAGCCTCTGTTTGTTCTAGGGGGGGATGTTCTTGTTATAAGGCTCAGGCAGAAGGAAGTGACAACAGAGCAGAGGGAAACATGCTGGCCTAGCAGTTCTGAGATGGGCAGGGAGCAGCCAGCTGTCAGGCTGGATCCAGGATGCTCGGCTCTCAATTTTTTTTTTTTGGCCAGGATAGCAGCAGTCAGGGCCTGAGGTAGGGCGCTGGCCGTGCTGACCCTGGGCTGGCCCTAGGTTGGGCTGGTCCAAGCTCACCAGGCTGGTCAGAGTGTGGTCTTTTGTCAGGATGTGTCTTTTTACAGGAGGCGGGGTGTCAGTAGTCCGATGGAGAAAGCCATCTAGAATTCAGAGCTCCTCAGACTATTTTAAGATCAGGGGGAGTGCCTCTCTGTCCAGTTAGATGTGGTTTTATTGTTGTTCTTAAAATTCGGTCTTAGGCAATAGAGATAATCTAAAGAGGGAGAGAAGGAGATAAGGCTCGTCATTTTCATGTGAACATTTCCCCCCCACTTTAATATTTTAAAATCGAAATCAGAGAAAAGGACGCTAAAACTCTTGTTAATTTTAAGATGTTATTTTAAATCTTAGTGTCCTTAGCTGCCTGAGATGGAGGAAATCAGTAGATTTGAGCAGAATTTTCTTATACTAGTCCTCATAATTGCTGTTGTCGTTGTTTTTATGTCCAATGGATTCCTATTTTCAGGCTTTTTAAAGTGTTTTTTTTTTTTTTTTTTTTTTTGGGGGGGGGTTGTATTTACCAAAGCACTTGTCACAGTTACTCATTCAGTAATGGGACTCCCAATTTCTACTCTTGTTTTTTTTATCCTTTGGTTTGAAAATTGGTTGAAATTAAGATCATTGAGAGGTATCAATGCGATAAATGTTTAGGATGGGGAATTAGACTGGTCAATGGGAAAAAGTATGCTCCCCGCTCTGTCCCTCAGCTTTGACTGAGCCCCGCCAGTTTGAGTCCCAGGTGTTCTTATCTGTAAAAATATATCAAAATTCTTGTTTAGAAAGCACTTAGCATCATCATTTTGAATTCTGCTGTTTTGCTATCAAAGTGACATCAGTGGATGAGCTTGTTTCGCTCTCACCATCTGTGTTCTTTTTCTTACATATTAATATTTGCTTGAACAGCTTTTCAATTCTTGGCCAGTAGGTACCAGCTACAGTTGGAACCAAATTACACTTTTAAAAAAAAACTTGTTATCAGCCCCAAGGGTATTCCTAAAATAACATGTTTCAAAGTTCTGGTTTAATGGTGCTTAGCTAAACTTGCATGTTCCCATTTAAAAAAAAAAAAGTAGGGATAATATAAGTAAATACATTGAAGCAACAGTTGACTGTATCATTTGAAAATAGCATATCTTTTAATAACTGTACATTTGGGGGGGAAACATAACCACTGGGCCTTTTAGAATTCAGAGAAAGGTCATGGTAGAACATTTAAAAAATATATATATTGATTAAATAAGAGATAAGTTTATTTTTGTTTCTACAAGCATATTGTAAGTCAAGCTGACATTTTGTTTTGAGAGTCAGTGTTTGACTTTATTGTATGAAAAATCTCTCCGTCCCTGTGTCTGTGTCTCATACTCTACTCACTCACATGGTCTACCCCTAGATCTACATCTCTCTGTCTATAGATAGGCATTATGTTTGTCTATCATCACACTGCTGAGAAGTGCCCACTTTTGTTGTTTGGTTATGGTTTTACCCAAGCTATACTAAATTCAGTTTAAAAATAATACCATTGCCACATATATGTGGAATTCAAGAGTTAAGCCTGCTGTTGGAATTATGTAACCAGCCATTTAAGTCTCAGTTCTATCAGGTGCCAAAATGCATTGCAAAGGACAAGTTTTGCCTCACATAAGTGGTAAAAGGCATGGTTAAAATAGGTCAGGTATTTTAGTTTTATTGTGGTCAAAAACACGTAATAGAAAATTTGCCATCTTAATTATTTCTTACTGTACCACTCAGTGGTGTTAAGTATATTCACATTTTTGTGAAAGGGAATGCATTTTTATATTGTCTATATTTTAATGAAGACCAATGATGACCTTTTTCTCTCAATTTCTTGTGTGATGTCCTGTGATTTGGGGTTAATATTTGGAGACAAGTGTAATATTTTTCCTCTCAGTACAGCACAAATAGAATTTGCAGTTTCTGCCGCCAGAGCTTCTATGTGCAATTTATTGCTGGCTTGGTTAAGCGACTGTAATGTTATGTCATTAATACATTGATTTTGGCCCTCTCACCTTAGTAAGCTTTTCCATTGCAATTAATTGTACTAAATAAAAGTTCTGGCATTTACAAGGATTCAGTGAAAGGCATCAGTTTTTTATGACTCTGATATTTACTTCTCAGCCCCTCCATGCTTGAATTGTGTTTTATATGCATTTAAGAACCTCGGAGTAAGTTTGAGTGCGGTTACATAGGCCACACTGGGCTTGTTAATAAATAAGGCAGGCTAATTTATGTCATTCATTATTTAATACAGCTTGCAAGCTCTTGTTGAAAACCTGCTGTCTTCATAGCGAAGATATTTTCAGAATTCAGCTCAGCACAACGATGTTGAAGTCTGAATTTCATACCTTCCATCTTTGCATTGTGGAGGTTTTTATTACATTGGGTCAAACAACTGAAAAGCCCCACGACCCTTCTGACCCTACTTTCTTCCACCTCCCCCCCCTCCCTCATCCACTATCCAGGAAAATGTATTTGATTTTTTTTTCTTCTCTGAAAAGTGATATTTCCTTATGGGAATTCAGAGCATTGGAGTTAGGAGAAAAGCCTGGGTTATACATTATTATGAACAAGTAATGGGAAGTTACAATAGTGTAGTCCCAACTCCCCAGGACTGAGTTTAGCTTTGTTTTAGATCTGCCACTGTTTTTATCCCATAAACCTCTGCCTGTTTCTGTTTCAGTATTTCCCTGTAAAGACATTTTCTAAGCTGAAAAGTTGGCTGAACAGCTAAGAGTTGAGGTCTCTTTCTCCCTGGGAACATTCTGTATGATCTCTTTGACTATATCTAGGTCGTAGGAGCATAAAACCTAGAGTTTTTGTTTAGCTGGGAAAGGAAATAGAATTTCTTTTTTCCCCTTTTCCATTTTCTTTTGCCTTTAGTACTAAGCGAGTGCCTCTACTTTTAACTCATTGCTCACCTTGCCTGTAGAGAAAGATACATTTGCAAACCATGGTTGAATATTACACACCGGCGTTATTCCTAGATTAGCTTTGCTACTTCTCTGGAGAGTTTCTGATACAGTAAAAAACTATATGGTAAAATGTGGCATTGACCCTGCTGCCCTTTGGAGCAGTGCCAAATTTTTGTTCCTCTTGATATCTTAAATCGATAGGATGATTTTTTTTTGTGGGAGAGATTATTTAGGCAGCTAAGGCTTTTTACTTGTTTGATGTATGAGAGAAAAGAAGAGAAAAAAACTCAACTTTGGATTATTATTATCTGATTAATCATTTTCATAAACTACTTGGTCTAGTCACTTGGTCTAGTTAGTTTAAAACACAAAAACACAAATCCCATCCCTCCCCCTACAGGTGGCAGAGATTGGAGTCCCACAGTGGCCTGATAATTTTAGCTCTCCATTTGTTTGCTGATTGATTTCCATTAAGAAAGGCAATGATCCCACATGATCAGGTGTCTTCTCACCACTTACTTTGCTCTCTGAAATGCCCAAAGGACTGAGAAGTCATAAATATTGATCTGGGAGATGAAGGAGTGAAGGGTTGTGAGTGATATAAATCGAGGAAGAAATATGATGCATAGGTATGAAGTTTACATGTTCCACAAAACCCTGTATGAGATTGAACACTGGAGTAAGCTGTTACCTGGTCTGGAAATAGCCCCTTAATGTCTCTGGGCCTGAGCTTGTCAGATGTAAACTGAGGGCTTTGGAGTTGGTGATCAGACAAGTTTCTCCTGGCTCTGAAGTCCTGAGGTTTGCACATCAGCTTTGAGGTCCAGAAAGGTGTGGGGTGGTCAGAGCCTGGTGGTGTGAGAGTCTGAGGGTCTTGGGTGTCATCTGTTACATGTGCCTGTTTTCAGTGTCTGCTCTGAGTCCCCCCAACTGTGTCTTTTTAAATTTAATTAATTAACTAATTAATTAATTATACTTATTGGGGTGACATTGGTCAACATGATCATGCTGGTTTCAGGTATGGATTTTTATGTTTCAAGATCTGTACCTCGAGCTGTGTGCCCACCACCCAGAGTCAAATCTTCTCCCATGTCTTTTCAAATATGATCTGCTGCTAAGGCTGTTGGCATGTTAGTGCTGGCCGGATGGGTCCAAGCTCTCAGGGTCACTTAGAATCAGGACCACAGAAGGCGAAGGGGCTTTAGAAATGGTCTGTTCCAGCTCCCTCTGCATGCACCAGGTCAGTGAAGTCAGTAAGGCCATGATGCACTAAAAACGTGGTGGGAGCTAGAACTCGATTTCCTAGCAGCCAGAGAAAATGCCATGGCCCTTATTTTAAGGAGCCTTCCCTCTGTTGTGGGTCCTGGCACTTACGCTGACTCCAGTCCACCATTTTAGAAGCATCAGAGATATGAAGACAGGCTTAGTCGGGCTAAGTCTGTGAAAACATGTCTCTACTAAAGACAAAACAATAAAAAGGTGTTCGAGCTACTGATCCCAAAGCAATGATCTTATATTTATAGAAAGAAATACATTTTTTGTTTAGCTTACTGTATTTTTAAAAAATTTCAAGTCTTCCTCTTCACTAAGCAATTTACACACAAAAGCTGAGCAAAAAACAAACAAACAAACAAACAAAAAACACCTTTCTGAGTTGGTAGCAATGAGGGATGCTAATCTGTGCCTGCTGGACCAAGTTGGCAGGTTGGGGTTGGATAGAAGTCGGAGCAGACAGAGCAGTGGAGCCTGCTGCTCTTGGAATCTCTATTACACTCAGTTATGTAAGTGGAGGAATCCATAGCCTTTTATACAAAGTTAGCCTTAGTGCCTATGCAAGACCTGTGGCTGGAATACTTATTCTCTCCTGCCTCTCTTCCCTTTTTCGCCCCGCCCCCCGACTTCTCATTGCCCCAAGATTCATGGCCGAGATAAATGACTGAGCCAGTGGGCAACTTAGGGTTGTTGATGCACATCCAGAATGTATTCTTCTACCATTATGGGTGCTGGCCATGGCCTGCACGAAGCTTTTCCTGAAAGAACACACCTCTGAGATGTGCCTTTGGTTTTACACTGGGCTTCTCCCCAGGGACCTGAAAGGCACTTGGCAGGCATCTGCTTATTTAGGTTTAAAACATTGCACTGAGCCGAAACTGGTTTGGCTCAGTGGATAGAGCATCAGCCTGCGGATTGCAAGGTCCCAGGTTCGATTCCAGTCAAGGGCATGTATCTTGGTTGCAGGCACATTTTCAGTAGAGGGTGTGCAAGAGGCAGCTGGTCGATGATTCTCTTTCATCGATGTTTCTAACTTTCTATCCCTCTCTCTTCCTCTCTGTAAAAAATCAATAAAATATATTAAAAAACACATTGTACTGAAGTCAGTGGGAAGGTCTTGATGGCCTCGGAGGGAATGTCATGTTGATGGGCTCTCAGGTGGTCAAGCAGAGTGGAGTTTGGATTAGAGTCCCATCCAATATCTGGCTTAGGGCTTTGTCTGATCAGCCCCATTTGCCCAAATCTGGGCCCCAGAGAACAGGCAGTTTTAAGAGAAGTGTAAAGATTCAAGTAAGTATTCACAAGTTAAACAGCATGGCAATGGGGAGGTGGACTAATACTTCATGGCTATGCCCTTCATCATCATCTCTGCTGTTGCCATGAGTTATAGTAAAAGATAAGGATTTGTGTGCCCTTGGGAATATGGCATCTTCTAGTATGGAATAAAATGCTGTGTGTTCCCGGTCGAGGGAACAATTTTCATACTACACATATTATATTGGATAGTCACCATGCTGTGTGTTACATCCCCACCCAGATTTTTAATTTTTTTCCCCATCATTCTGGATGTCTCTCCCTGAGGACCTGATGGGAGGCATTCTCTGAGTGAAGTCGGTGGATGTTCGTACTTGGACACCACCAGCCAACCTGGCTTCTCAGAGGTCCATTGCATTGTCCTCTTTGATCAATTCTCAACATGAGCAAAAATTTACATGATCACTGATGCATATTTGAACTCTACAGTAGTGTAATTTAACCCAAAAGACAAATGGAATTTTGGGTTTTGACCTCTGAAATATAGTGCAATCTAAAAAGATAGTCTCTTTTACACTTTCATTTTTTTTTCTCAAAAAAGTTGTTTCTATTTCATGTGCCCCAGAGTCCCTTGCTGCGTGGTGCCAGAGGGCACCTGGTACTGATTCTCTGACTGCTGCTCACTGGGACAGCTTGCTTCCTTTGGATTACTCATCTGCGCGATGTGTGTGCAGGAGTTGGGGGTGGGGAGCCAGAGCTTGACGTGTGGTCTCTAAGGTCTCTGGTAAGGTTTGATTCAAAAACCTCAACTCCAAACCACAGCAGCCCTCGTGGTCTGCTCCCAGTTTCACTTCAGAACGCTGGTGCCACCACCCCAAACTTGAGTTTTCATGGGAGATTTTGCTCCTGGCATATTTACCTTGCACTCCTGCATTTAGCCTTTTCTTGTTGTCGCTCTTAAGTCTTATCCCTCTGTTTCCAGTGGTGTTTCTTAGGCCCCTCTTCACTTTCCCCAACACACACACACACACACACACACACACATGCATCTAGCTACAAAGCCCCTTTAGCAGATTGTGAAGAAATTTTTGGTTGCATGACCTGGGCTGACCACCATCATTCCCATTGGACCTGGCTTGATAAGGTTAACATACAGACAGAAAAGTACAGGAACCTGAGTGGGACCTGGGTGGGGAGTTGGGATGTGGGGTTCACATCTACTCTCCCACAATATCAGAACCTGGGATCCCGGGCGAGCCATTTAATCTCACCAGCCTGAGCCTCCTTATCTTGAAATTGCAGGTTGAATCTTGGATGGATGCTAACCCCTGAAAGGCTGTGTGGTTCTGAATCACTCACCCATGGGCACCAGTGTTTCCTTTTCTGTCCTGGAATTCACCCTTGCCTCCCCCCACCCAGAGCTGCTCCAGTTCTCTGGTGGCTTAAGCAATAGAAATCTGATGGGTGAGATTTTCTTTAAGTCCAACTCTGCAGTTCAGGTAGGATGGCTTTGCAGGTCATGGGCTCCTGCCTCCTGGGTTTCCCACTAATGGAAACAAACTTGTATTTTCTTCCTTAGAGATCATTTTCTTCCCATGTACTGTGTACCTCCACCGTCAGCAACAGCATCAATGAATCCACATATTCATGTCTGCTCAGCCCACTTGGGGGCCCCTTCTATGGATAGTGCTCCAGAGGGATTTCTAATTGGCTTGCCTCTTTGGCCAGTCTCCACCTTTCCTGACCCTCAAAGCGGGAGCTTACACCAAAATCAAGTCTCATCTTTCTGCCCATCAAGCCTTCTTTTCCCGCTGGCTGGAAGAGTTTATCACATATTTCCAGTGGGCTGCCTGATATCTGATTCAAACTTCCTGCAAACATTAGTTCAGTTCCATTGGTGCTTAGGGAGGAACTGGGGTGCTACAAACAAAAAGGAAGTGAGGCGAGGAGCCTCTTAGTAGAGTAGCCTATATCTAGTGGGAGAAACAGTTGAGCAAACATCTAATTTTAATATACTGTGATAAGGATGTCAGTGAACTTGAGGATTAAACACCCATTTACATCATGATTGTTTCAGCTCCTGGGAGACATGGGGACATTTACAAAGGATGCTTCTCCCAAATGTGCATGGCTTTCACTGTTTAATAGTGGGAGGCGTAGATGTGTAGACTGGATGTGAGCAATCCCAAACCCCACTTCCTATGATGGCAGTAACCCAGCTGAGTGTTGCTATTTCTCCCTTAACAATTTTTGACATTCTTGTGTCCTGGTTTGCTCATATTCCATTTGGAGCAAGCTTCCTGCATCTGAAACGCACCTTCCCCTTTGGTTATGATAGAAGGGCTAGAGCACTTTGTGGTAGAAGCCAACCAACCACTCCACCTCTATTACAGAGGCCATCCTCTTAAACTTTCCTTCATCAGCGACTTCCCTCTCATCTCTACTTTCAGTCTCTTCCCCTTATAATCATCAGAATTTGAGCAGGACAACTTTTCCTTTAGCAATGTTTTCTCCCTTTCCTTCCATCCCTCGTTAGTCCCTGACCTATCCCCTCTCCCTTTAAAGCTTGATCTTAGAAGACTGATCTGTATTCATTATGTCTATTTCCTGAGCTCCTAATCTCACCTTAATCCACAGCTTCATTGAACTTGTTTTCCACCACCAGTTCCAGAGACCTTGGGCTAAATCCAAGGCATATTTCTCTGTCCTTCTCTTATTTGCTTAGTAGAACTTGGCCTCCCTTCTCACTCCCTCTCTTGAAGCATCCTTTTCCTTCAGTGCAACTGTACTTTTCTTGTCTCCTCTAGTTTCTCTGGCTGCTGCTTTTTAGTCTTACTTGTGGGCACACTTTTCTCTGCTCCTCCCCTAGGGGATGTCCCATGGGTTTCTTTCCTAGGGTTGCTCTTCCTGGGCTGTCCTTGGCTATGTCACCCCCATCCACTACTTCTGTTACCTTTTGTATTCTAATGATTCTTGATCTATGTTTCCAACCATGATCAGAAAGACCTTTGAGCTCATATGCCCAACTGCCTACTTACTGAACATGTCATAATGTGTCACCCTTGATATCTCCAAATTAAATTCATCATCATCATCCAAAAACCCTATATTAATCTAAGTATCATGTCTTCCACATTCATAAATTCACAACTTTTTAAAATGTGTTCAGTTCTTTTTATTTCTGCTGCCTTCATTCATTCATTCAACCAATATTCTGGGGTCTGCTCTGTGTCCTGCTAAATGCTTAGCCAGGGGTGGGCAAACTTTTTGACTCGAGGGCCAAAATGGGTTCTTAAACTGGACCAGAGGGCCGGAACAAAAGCATGGATGGAGTGTTTGTGTGAGCTAATATAAATTCAAAGTAAATATCATTACATAAAAGAGTACGGTCTTTTTTTAAAAATTTCAATAGTTTAGAACAGTGATCTGGCCCACGGGCCATAGTTTGCCCGTGCCTGGCTTAGGCTATGATGGTGGAAAGACTGATCCGGCCTTTCCTTCTTACCAAACCTGCAGTCTGGGAGGGAAAATTAACATAAAAAGTACTTATATAAGCAAAAACAATAATTCATTTTACCATCCTTTTTGCCTAAAATGCTGCATCCTTCTTACTTGGCATCCTAGCTCTCAGTCTTGCCCCTTCTCTATTCATATGCCGTACTGTACTGGAGTGGTCTTTCAAAAATGCCGATTGTATCATATCACCGCTTCTAATTGCCCAGTGGCCTTCTCATTTCTTAAAATAAAATCAAAGTTGATTTCATTTTGTGTTTTTTAGTTTAAAAATGAAAACCAATTTTGAGCATATTGCTATGCAATAAAGACATATAACTGTCACGTGGACTCAAATACACACATCAGCATTACATTTGCTTTTGCACCAGATCTATGAAGGCGGACAAATTATAACTGGAAGCTTGCTTGGTGATCTTGGAATTAGAGCAAGGGCACTTAATTCTGCATTTAAAATGTTAAATGAAATTAGGCTAAGCTTGCCCGAGGCATCCATCTCCATAATTGGAGCGCCTTCACAAAGGGAATGCAGAACTTGAAGTACTTTGGCCCAGACCTGAGTCCCCTGGATGGACACTCCAGTTTTTCCCCTTTATTCCCAGAGCCCAGCACCCATTCTGATTGACACTTTCTTTCTTTGGAGTGTCTTTAGCCAAGTTTTGCTCAAGCCTGGGAGGCTTGTCAGATTCTTTAACGTGATTTTGTACATATTTTCCCTGAAATGCATTTTCATTGCATGGGACTTTTAATTAGTAAGTTTTTCTTAAAGTAATATTTGAACATGATAAGATATGCCGGTGGTACAAAAGAGTGTATCATGAAAAGTAGTCTCTCTCTTACTAACCCTACAATCCCTCAGCCTCATATCCAGTAGCAGCTTTGACTTTAGTTTGCGTATCTGTCTCCAGAAATAGTTTACTCACATAAATGAGTACATATCTGCCTTTTTTGTTTGTTTGTACACAATGAGGGCATATACATACATATATATATTCATTCCATTTTCACCTTTAACTTTGCTCACTGATCTGCATTTTGTTTTTTATTTTATTTTATTTTATTTTTTTTACTTAACAATGTATCTTAAAAATGTGTGTCTATCAGCATATATATACCTAACCTTTTATTTTCACAGCCAGGCAGTAAAGTAATCCATTGTAATCTATATTTTCCCAACCTCCTTTTAAACAACCTTGTGTGCAAGTTCTTTCACACATTCATGATTTTATCTGTAGATAAACTTTCTAGAATTTGAATTGCAGGGACATTTGCAAGACATTTGTGATTTTGATAGACATTGCCAAGATGTCTTGCAAGAAGACCACATCATTTTATCCTCCCACCCAAAGTGGAAGCACCTGTTTTTCTGCCACTAAGCCAATACTATTTGTTATCAACTCTTTGCCCTTTACCAGTCTTCTTCCTGGGAAATAGTATCTCACCATTGTTTTACTTCGGAATTCTGTAATTCTGATCCAGGTTGAAAGTCTTTTTGTGTGTATGTAAGTCATTTGTATTTCTTTTTCAAAGAACTATGTTATCATATCCCTTAGCTCTTTCCTATTTCTATTGGATTAGTGGCCTTTTCAGTCATAAAATGTGTTTAACAATGAGAGTGTTTATACTTCCCCTAATGTTTTGCTTGTCTTCTGATGCTGATTATAGTATTTCCTCCTCCTCCCCTTCTTCCTCCTCCTCCGTCTTTTCTTCATCCTCATTTTCCTTTTCTTGTAACATAGAATTACACTTTTGAAAGCAAAATTTATTATTTCTTTTATGGCTCTTATGTTGTAAATGTGGTTAAGAAGAGTCTTCCCCTCTCTAAGAGTATAGAATGGAATCTCTTATTTTTTCTTTTACTATTTCATGCTTTTGTATTTAAAGCTTCACTCTATCAGGGTTTTTGTTTTTTGTTTTTTAAATATAAGGCATTTTATTGTATTACTAGAGGCCTGGTGCATGAAAATGGAGGAGGGGTACCTCAGCCTGGCCTGCCTCCTCTCACAGTCCGGGAGCCCTCAGGGGAGCGAGGTGACCCAGTCATCAGGGGAAGTTGATACCCCATCACACCTCTGCTGCTGCCACTGCCAGTAGCACAAGCCTTGGCTGGCCCTGGTTACCTGAGCCTCAGGCATGCAGCCGTCATCCGAGGCTTGCCTGTGCCTCGAGCTGACCCTGGGTGGCGGGGGGGAGGAGGGGGACTGAGGGGACTGGGGGATTCTGGAGGCAGGCACATGGAGTGGCCAGGCCTGCCTGAGGGTGGGCCCAGCCTTGCAGCATGTCTGCCACTCCGGCAGGGCTGAGGGGACTGAGTGCCGCCATCTTGTGGCGGTGGACATCGCCATCTTTGAGGGCATGGCAGTAATTAGCATATTCCCTCCTTGTTGACTATAGGTGCTGCCATCTTTGGGACAGTATACGGGTCAATTAGCATATTCCTTCTTTATTAGATAGGATTATGTTACTATGTTAAAAATTATTTTATTATTTTTCCAAGATAGATAATCAGCCAACCACAACTAGGTCTCTTGATACTATTGAATATATAATTCAAACTTTTTCTCACTAAATTAAAATAAATATATTTATATATGAAGATCAAATCTTTGTACTTGGGCCTATTTTGGAAACGATCCTAGTCTGATAATCAGTCTATGCATGCCGGCACTAAACTTTTTGTTGCCTAAAGCTTCATATTATTATTATTGTAATTTTTATTGAATTAATTGGGGTTACATTGGTGAATAAAATTATATGGGATCATGTTATTATTATTTTTTTCTACTTAAAGTATTAGTCTTACTCACCAGTCTCTTAATTCAGAATTTTTATAATTAGTCTTACATGATAATTTTTCTATATGAATTTAGGAATTGATTGCCTAGCTCTACCCACATTATATTGCTGTTTTAAATTAAGATATCACTATTTATATATTTAAACAAGTCTTAACAAGTATTAAGAGTCCTGTATCCTCAAATTCAAACCTCTAGCCTCAGTTTGTGTCTCTCCCCTTGTTCAGTGAGATGATACAGCCACCCTGAGCTTTCAATGCATCTACTGAGCTACTCTGTCGCTCATCTCCCAGGTTTCTTGCTGACCATCTTCTCTTCCTGGAGCACTGTTTCTTTGACTTCTGTCTCTGGCTAACTTCCGTGGCCTCCCTATCTCTGGGCTGTGCCTTTACCATGTGCTCATATATCTTATAGCCCCATGCATTCCCCAATCCCAGCATAGGTAACTTAACATTATAAATGCACTGCTGGCTACCTGTCTAAAGACATCATCCTATATAATAAAAAGGCTAATATGCAGATTGAGTGAATGGCAGAACAACCAGTTGCTACAACATGCACTGATCACAAGGGGGAAGACGCTCAATGCAGGAGCTTCCCCCTGGTGGTCAGTGCACTCCCAGAGGGGGAGTGCTGTTCAGACAGAAGCCCTGAGCTGGGCTCATGGTTGGCGAGTGCAGCAAGGGTGGCAGAAGCCTCTCCTGCCTCCGCAGCAGTGTTAAGGATGTCGGACTGCCACCTTAAGGATGTCGGACTGCCGGACTGTCAGTTGGGTATCCTCTGAGGGCTCATGGACTGCAAGAGGATGCAGGCCAGGCTGAAGGACACCACCCTCCCCGAGTGCACAAATTTCGTGCACCAGGCTTCTAGTTAGAATATAAACAAACATGAAGGCAGGGATTATGTAGATCTTGCTTACTGCTCTTCCCTAGCACCCCGTACAGTATCCTAGATCCCCACATTATACACATACATGTGGATGTACCCACTCCCACACCCCTCTACAAATCTATCATTTAGAGGTCCAAGTAAGACTATTTACTAATAGTTGTTTGGGTTGCCACTATCAAAATTTCTAGACTTGACTTTTTCAAAGTCATTGAGCTGAGATGTTTCTTTAAATAAATAACTTTTATGGAATTAAATAGCACAGCATTAGTTCCTATGCAGTAAGAAATCAATTCATTATAGAGACACAGCATAGCTGGAGAGGAAGAAAGACAAAGCTTTGATGAGCCAGCTGATTCTGTATCCAGCAAGGAGGAGGGGCAGGGAAGAGATGAAGATGAGGACAAGCAAATGAGAGGTACACAACAGGCTGGCTGGCTCTACAACAGAGGTGCATCTGGGAGAAAAGAATCATTCCAGGGACATCTGATTCCAGCACACAAATCGGTCTAATGAGAAGGAGTTGTGCCTTTTCCGTTGTGTAATAGCTAATAATGAATATCCCTGTGGATCGATTGCAGTTTTCCCTAGGACTGCATTTATGATGCTTCACTTAAAAAGCGATTCTGGTGTGAGATTTCATGTGATTTATCCTTCATGTAGAGGATGGATGGTAGAGACTGTTCATTTTTTTCTCAAAGAGTGGCAGACATCAGGTATAAAAAGCTAGTGTGGCAGGTGCCGTGCAATGTACCATCTGATGCATGTCCTTTTGTGCCTTTGTCATCGAGGTGCACACATGGGCCAGTTCTATGAATGTCTCCTGGGCTTTATTTATATTTATAGTAATAACACTATTATGCATCTTGCTACTTGTTTGGGAAACTGATCATGAAACAACTGATAGGAATAGGAAACCGGGAGGGCTCTTAAAAATAGAGTAGGGGAGTATATAGGTGAACAGATTGTGCTGAATAATCCCCCCCAAAATTCTCCCTTGAGATAAAAAACATCCGTTTATTTATGTTTACATGATGCACTATGCTTATAATATACATGCAAATAAAATAGACTCTTGATATATTTTGAAAGTTAATTTTTCAAAAAACGAATGGGCATTATAGATCCAACATATGACGTTAAACTCTGATGGGAAAAGTCTTATTTTTGGTTGAATCACTGGTTCTCAGGGTAAGCCTAGTTGACCCCTTTGGGATTTAACTTCCCAGCCTTCTCCTTTATTCTTTAAGGGAATTGCTTTCTCACTAATAAAAAGTGTCTTCTGGAGTTTAACTGCCTGGCGCCGTGACAGCGCTATTGAGCCCTTTGTTTACTCCAGCCTAGCCTAGACGGCATTCTGTCATTAACTCTCCTTTCATTGTATTTTATATCCATACATGTACAGTTTAGAGGGCAGTAGGTATTTGTTGACAAAGTCATTTCAGTTGTAGCTGAAATGAAAGACAGGAATTGACTGTTTATACATGCATGAGAGGATTGGTTGATTGATGAGTTCATTCATTTATTTAGTCAATTAGTCAATTAGCAAGTATATATTTTACATGTCCTCCCACCAGGCTCTTTTCTGGGTCCTGGGTAATAAGAATTAGGCTAGCTCCTACCATTTGTGTGGCCTGTTGAAGGGCACCAGTGGAGGTCTTCAGTCAGATCACTTCTGTCTCACAGCTGTGTAGACAACCCCTCCTACACATCTAGACTCCAGCACCGCCTCCACAGACAGCGGTTTGAACCTCTCCAACCCCCACCGTCTTGTGCCTAGGGACATGCATATCCATAGCAGATCCACAGAAAAGGCCTACATAGGCCCTGGGAGTGGGCTCATGGTCTTTGGATAGGGAGTTCTGGGATCCTACTAGGTCAAGAAGAAAGGTGCCAATTCCAGGTCGAAGCATCCTGTTGGCCCTGTGACTCCTTGTCACAGAGGAACTCAGTTGGAGGAGAACCAGAGTCAAGGCCTCTGTCCTTCCTGAGTCCACTGCCCAGAGCTAAAGGCACGAGAGACAAGGCTGTTTGGGCCTCTACCTTGTATCTGGTCTCCGCATTATGGTAGTTTTATGCTATGATGCTGCTGTGGAAATGCAGGGCTTATGCCACAGGAGCAGGCAGTGGGGTGGCCAGAATCTCCATGTTTCTCCCATTGTAGGGTCTCCTCTCTTCAAGGGAATTCTCAGTCTTGGGGTCAATGTTTCCTGCAAGGACAACATTCACAGGATTTCCCTCTGACTTGTATTACAACAAGCTCATGATATCACAGACACTGACATAACAGCAAAGCAGAGATCTGTCACCAGCAGTTAATGGGTAAACTTCAGTGGCTACCAGCTCCTACCTTTTCTCTCTTCCCTTTACAGATTTTATTAGTATACCCTGAAAGGTCTAGATATGAATGTAATATTTTATGAATCAGCTCATATGGCTGACTATACACTGAGTGGCCAGATTATTATGATCTCTGAAAACATAAGAATCTGGCCACTCAATGTATATTCTATATAATGAAAAGCTAATACACAAATTGTCCCCTCCACCAGGAGTGCGACCAGCGGGCAGGCTGGCCAACTGCCCATGTTCCCTCCCCATGGCCAGGCTGGCTGGACCCCACCCATGCACGACTCGACTTCATGCACCAGGCTTCTAATAACACACACACACACACACACACACACACACACACACACACGCTGAGTGGTCAGATTATTATGCGTTCAGAGATGATAATAATCTGGCTACTCAGTGTATATTAGCTAGTACCCAAGGAGGGATCCTAAGATTGTGAAAACTGTGCCTAAAAAGTTCCTTTCCTCAATATATTTTTTCCAAGTTGAAAAATTACTGAACATGACATTTCCACATAGGTGATCAGCACATTAATATTTCACTTTCTTGAGGCATTGTATAGGGGAGTGCTACAGGTTGTGAAACCGAATTACTTGGTGAGTTAAGAGCTCACCCCATTCTGAAGCTGGTCTGCCCCTACTGATTGAGACTAATTATTAAAGCTTTGTGTGCCTCACTTTCTCACCCATCAAAGGGGAAAATAATAGTACCCTTTTCTGTGAAGTTAAAATGAGCTGATCCACATAAAGTGTTTGTACCAGTGCCTAATACATAGTAAGAACATGACTGTTAGCTTTTATTCTGCGTGTCTAGCCTAACCATATTTTGAAGGATAGTGGACTCTGCAAGGACTGAGGAGGATGGAAAAGCAAAAGAATCTGCTTTGAGTGTGGCACTGGGCAGGTATGGGGTTAAGGGGACAGATGTGCAGCCTTGGCGCGCCCTTTGCTCTCGGCATATTTTTCTCATCTTGTGCGACCAAGTGTGCTCAGCTAATTGGGATGTTGACCATTTATGTGCTGAGCAACGATGGGTCAGACTCAGCCACTATTACGCAGGTCACTCTGCCACTGTTTGTTCGATAGTCCTGATCCATTTCATTTATTAGGTTGTTTACAACAGTTGCCCTGGACTCTGGAGGAGATCAGTCGGTTTGTACTCCATTTTCTCTTTTAACTGTCATTCTCACTTTTTAATTACAAGGCCTTTAAAAAATGCTCTCCTCTCTCTCTCTCTCTCTCTCTCTCTCTCTCTCTCTCTCTCTCTCTCTCTCTCATCGTGATAAAATACACATAACATAAAATTTACCATCTCAACCATTTTTATATATATGGTTCAGTGGCATTAAGTACATTCAAGTTGTGCAAGCAACACCACTGTTAATTTCCAGAACTCTGTTTATTTTGCAAAACTGAAACCATTAAACAACTCTCCATCCCCATGTCTCTAGCTTCTGTCAACCACCATTCTATTTTCTGACTCTTTGCATGAGACTATTCTAGGTACCTCAAAAATATGTCTTTTTGAATAATGGTATATCTCAATCGAACTTTTTTTTTAAAGTAAGAGATTTGTTTAGGATTTAAAATTCACTCACACTTCCCATCTGCAAAATAGCTTTCCTTTATTGTGGCCTTACACAACCACTTATGACTGGGATCTTTTCCCACCAGCATCTTTGTAGTTTAATGCCAAAGAAAGAATCTCTGACCTTCTATAAAAGTGACTGAAGGTTAACATGTGATGTGAAACCGGTGAGAATAAAATTGGAAGTGTCCCCTATATTCTATTGCGCTTCTTACTCCCACAGCCTATAAATGTTGGCTGAAGAATTGTGCCCAAATCAAAACAGACCTTCACAGAGATCCTAAAATTTCACCACTTAAATCATTCTCTTTTCTTGACATTATGCCTGATGCTCAGTTTTCTCTGTGCCGTGCTTGATCTATCCCGAAGTTGGAGCAGAAATATTTAGTTCCACAAATTCTCTTTGTATGAAATGATTTGACCTGACCGGAGGCCAGAAGCTTTCAAAGCTATGTTCTGCTGTGATGAGTGCTGACTTGAATGCTTCTTAGAATTCTTAGTGCCTGGGCTAATCATTGGACGCTCTTTTTTTTTTGCTAGTCATAAATGAAACATTGATCAGCCTGAAATAACAGAGAAAGAGGAAAATACATTTTTTAAACGTTAATTTATGTGTTTGTTTTTATTTCAATTATTTATGACCATTCACTCTGAAACCCAAATGAATCGTGGATGAAATGATTTACTAACCCTTT
This sequence comes from Vespertilio murinus, assembly GCA_963924515.1. Taxonomy (NCBI): domain Eukaryota; kingdom Metazoa; phylum Chordata; class Mammalia; order Chiroptera; family Vespertilionidae; genus Vespertilio; species Vespertilio murinus. Next base: position 154,277,874 of record OZ004708.1, read on the forward strand.
CTTGGAAACAAATATAAGATAATGGCCACTGAGTTTGAGTTTATATGGAGCACATGTTAGAAACTTGCAGGTAACCAGCATTTAAATAACGGGTGGAAATTATTTCATACAATAAGGTTACTAAGGTAAAAATGAGGGGAAAAGAGTGAATGAGGAATAAAAAGGGAATAAAAAACGGACCCTTGCCCACTGTAAGGGTTGACACAGTTGCTGGACCCGAGTACAACAGTTGTGCTCAACTTCCTGGCAGGGAAAAGAGAAGCTCATTATTAGGAAGGAGAATGCCTCCTAATCCACAGGAACATGGCTTTTGTCTGGCACTGTGTTCTGAAAGGAATTTCTCTTGCAGGGGACAATGAGTGATGTAATTCATAGCTCTTATGAAAAATGCACAAGTAGATTTTTTTCTTCTTACTGAGAAGGCCGGGGAAAGTTGGGGGATGTGGTGAGGACCTCCATGCTGCAAGGAGGCTGAAGTGGTTCAAGAACATAACCTCCCAGTGCTGTGTTTATAAGATGGGTAGGCCATGGGATCTTAGTCCCCCTTCCCCATGTTCCTTCTGCTGAGCCTGCCTTTGCTGGAATTGCATTGCTTTTAAGCTGTCCCTTCTGACCACAGCTTGGAAATTTTCATCTTCATTGCTGGTTAAGGCTAGATCCAATCTTTTTGGAAACCAGACAACCAGATGGTCAGGCTGACATCCTTTTACAAAGACCAAGCCGCCTGCCTGCGTGCTCATCCAGGTGGAAGCCACCCGGTCCCTGGACCAAGATGAGCTGCGGAGGTACCAGCGGGCAGATCCAGGCTGTGGGAAGCAGCCCTTTGCCCCAGAACACGGGCAGATGCTCCACTGAGACTGCAGAGTTCCACCCACAGGGCACAGCAGAGATGGTTTTAGCCTGGAAGCTGTGAGGAGCAGATGTGATCATCCTATTTTCAGCCACAGGAGAAGCCCCCTCGGGCTCTGGGGGTGCCCCAGCCAGAGAGGGATGGCATCTCACGGGCCTGCCTGATAAATTAGCTACAGAACACACCAGAGGTCACCCGATGAGCTGACTTGTGTTTGTGGTGGTTTCATATTGACCGATGTCAGAGGACACCTGCCCAAAATAAAAATTTCGTCTTTAATATAGCTTAAGCCTGCTTCCTGACAGTAGTTCGATATCAAGACCATTTCCGCCATGGGCTCCTCATCTAATATGCGGAAATGGTGTGGTAATATATGTTTACTTACTTGATTCTCATTTGCTTCGGTAGGTTATTGTGACCTATCGAAAGATCTGAGACCTAATGTGAAATAGACAGGGTTTCCCTGCAAAAATACATACACATAGCTCAATTTGTGTTTCTCCTTTTTTTAGATTTAATCCATTGGAATTAGTAATTATTCAAAGTGTGTATACATGTTTTTGGGACACCCCATATAATGATAGCTGGAAAGAAAACATTTTTTTTTTTTGGTCAGGAAAGAACACATCCCTTTTTCCTCCTGGGTATTTAGTTACCACTGTGCAAAGTGCAAAGTATAAAATTATACTTCCATATGTTGTGCCTGTATTAATTAGCTTTTAACAACAGAGGAAGTTTCTGAAGGTTCCAGACAGGTAGATGTAGCTTCTTTGAAAACGTGATGCATTTGCATTGTGGTCTTCGTGTCCCTTGATTTGATGAGATTCCACTTCAGGATCTCTGTGCATGGAGAAGACATACCAATGTCTGAGAAGAGTCGGGGCATTGAAGTCTCAGAGGAAATTACAAGCAAGAATTATGTCAGGTGTCATAAAATCTTTCCACGGGCCAGTGAAATAGCTGAGGTTGATTGGGAACGTTACCAACTGGAAGTGTGCCCCAGCCCCCCAGGGGCCCTGCCACTCTCCTCGTCCTAACTGTGGCCAGGAAGAAATGCCAGTCCAGTTTGGCAGACCTTCTGCTTTTTGTTTGTTTGCCTCAAGAAAAGATGGGAGATCATATTTCTAAAATGTGAAGTTTTTCCATTTTGAAAAGTGAATGCCTAAGACACATGGGAACATAAAGGACCCTAGGTCTGGGTCCCATGCTGTTGCTGTGACTTCTGGTCCACCAGTTTATAAGGTTTTTCCATCACATTATTTGTAGGCTGGGGTCCAATCCTAAGCCTGCAGGAAAGGCTGTGATTTAATTGAAGTCAAATGAAATTTACGTTTTCGTAGAGGTTGAAAGCCAACTTGAAGGTATTTTTCTAGAATTTATTTTTCTGGTCATAAGTTGTAGTGTTTGTTGTTGGGAACCTCCTTGTTCCTAGAGGTAGGTAAGAAAAAGAGATATAAATATTCAGAGAGAAAGCCAGCGTGTACGTTTTTCCTTCATACTATTTGGCTGAAACTTTTCTTGTAACTTGTGTAGTGAAGGGAACTGAGATATTAAGTCCAAATTCCCTCTTTCACTGGTGTGGGCACGCGTGGCGGGCTGAGATTAGGCTCACAGTGTACTTAGGGACAAGCCAGTCCCGGAACCCTGGTCTTCTTCTCATTGTTCATAATAATTAGCATTAAGTGAGGGCAGTTTCCCAACTTTCCATGAGGCAGTTGTTGTTGTTATTCCATTTTTATAGACAAGTAAATTGAGGAACAGGGGCTTGCCCCAGGCCAAAAAGCCAGTAAGAGGTGAAGCTAGTGCACTGGGTTTATCCCTCACACCATACCACTTGTATTCCTTTCTAGCCACTTGGATTCTTAAATCCCTAGGGTTCTCCGATAAGCTGCAGTTCTTAGAGCTGCAGGAGAATCTGTAGAAGATAAATGAATATATATCCTCTTATAGCTCTATGTAGGTATACTACGCGGGAGTGTCCTATAAAATGTCTTCATTCCTCTTCATTGACTATTGAATTTAGGCCATGATTACTTGTGAAGGTCCACTTTGCAGACATTTTAGAAGTTATTCCTTATTGAAGATGCTAGGTTTACACATCTGTGGTATTACTGGTATGGTACAGTGGTTCTGAGCTCGGAAATCAAGGCAAGTAGATCTGGGTGCAAATCCTGTTTAGGCAGCTATGTGAACTTCAGGAAGTGACCTGGCATGGTTGGGCCCCAGTTTTCTCTTTAGAAAAGTGGAAACAATCATAATGCTTCCCTGGGAACATTGTTGTGTTCAGGGGGACAATCCCTGGGCACTCCAGGGCCTGGCACACCATGAGCACTCTGTTACAGGAAGTACTGATGCTGCTTCTGTGCTAATGGCCGAAAAAGGTGGAAGTGCTGATGCTACTCAGCATGTCCTAGCAGGAGGTTCACGTTCAGATTTCGAGCATGCTTTTGCTGTTCTCTACATTAATGTCTTCACTGTGGGGGTGGTGTATCCTGTCTTAAGAATGAAGTGATACATTGAAACATTCCTGCTTTGAGTTCTGCTATAGCCCGTCATGGATTGACTATCACAACTCTCAGCATTTTGTTGAGAAGCTGCCTAGTTATGGACTCAGGACAAAGGGATTTTTAAAAGAGGGTTATTATATTCCCTGTGTTGGAAATCCTATGGCAAAGAGGCTCCTATAAGAGTGGAAATGCCTCACCCCATGCTGTAAGCCTGGGAACATATCACAATCCCTTTTGGCTTTTAGGTTTTACCTACTTTTATTAGGTCATTTTGTTATTTGGTGTGTGTGTGTGTATGTGTGTATGTGTGTGTGGGGGGTGGGGGTGGGAGGTGGTAAGGTGGGCCCAGGTAGAAGGAAGTGACTCCATTTTGAAGAGTAGCCATTAGATACATTCATTGCGGTTACCATTTCTTTTCAATGTATTGCCAAAGTACAGTTCAGGTAACAGTCTAAGCTAAAGAGAAATTTTATTTTATAGGATACCGCTGTTAGGCTAATACACATGAAGAAAAGCTGCATTAGAAACAACTCCTTGTTACTCAAGCAGATTACCCAGTGGAATTATTTGATAGGTTCTTATTCTTTTCTTTTTTATTTGATAGGTTCTTAAAGCCTGGGTGAAATCTATTAAAATCCGACGAGGACCCTTTCTAGGAACCTGTAATTCAAAAATACTTCTGTGAATTTTTCCTAAATTTACCTCTTTTACAAAAAAATTATCAGTGAGCATTTTGCTAAGCCTGAGGAGAGGAAATTCTTTACCCTCAAGAAAATGTCTTAGTGAAGGACCTAGATGTCCAGTTGAGGTTGGAGAAGCTTTGGTGACATACAAAATAAGAAGGCAGATAGATACTTGGCTTATGTGCATTATTCTCTATCTGTTGACTTTCTGGTCTCTCTCATCAAGGCCTGAGCTCCATTTAAGCCTTTGTTGAACTGCCCAATCATATCTTGTCATTCCTTCCCACTATGGTTTTATCATCCAGGTGCTTGCATCTATGCTTGGAACCTTCTCTTTTGTGCCCATCAAAAACTCTGGCAGTGAGCCAGGCCTCCAGAGAGCATCACCTCTTTCAAGGTTAAGAACCTTGGAGCCCAGCTGGTGTGGCTCAGTGGTTGAGCATCAAACTATGAACCAGGAGATCATAGGTTTGATTCCCTGTCAGGGCACATGCTTGAGTTTCAGGCTCAGTCCCCAAAAGGGGGCATGCAGGAGGCAGCCAATCAATGATTCCCTCTCATCATTGATGTTTCTACCTCTCTCTCCTCCCTTCCTCTCTGAAATCAATATATTTAATAAAAAGAAGCTTGGATATCTATCTTCATGGATCTAAAGATTATTGGAGGCAATTTCGAGTCTTAACATTCCTGAAGGGTTTGGTGGCAAATAAGTGCTAATTTTTCAAAGTCAATTAATTTTTATATTTAAAAAGATAAATAAGTACTATACTTGGTTAGAATGTGTTGTGTATTTGTGATCCAAATTCACTCCTATTAGACAAATTTTGCTTTAAAAATTGGCTCTCCATCTTACTGTCTTTTCCTGTTTTCTACATGATAAATGAAGTTATTTTCTATTATCATAATTTTCATTTAGTACTTACTATGCATCTTTCATGAACATGTGTGTTTGTGTCTGGCCTTTTCTGTGGGGTAATAAAAGTCCACGTGAAAGATGCTTAGGTCTGTCTAATTGTGCTAAGTCCACCAGCATTTGTGAGAATCAGTCCTGTGAGTACATGAAATGGAGATGCAGTAAGATGGATGAAACTCCTTCATTTGAAGAGTTAGTGGTTCAGCTGGGGAGTCAGATAGGTTCATGGAAAAATGCAAATGTGGGTACAAAGAGTACCTCCATTTCTTCTAATTCTTAATTACAAAGTTGAAAAATGCTTGCCAAATGATGGCAAAAACATGTTGTGATTGCAAAGAGTCTTTTTGGGTTGTGTAGAAATCAAGCAACATTTCAGATTGACTGGGCCCCAGAAGAGATTCAGGAGAATTCATTAAGAAGTTCCTTGAATATGGGATCCAATATTTAGGGCAATAGATAGTGGCCTTGGGATGTAGTAAAAGTGAAAACTTTTGATACTATGAGGTTTCCCCTAGAGTCCTTTATATGAATTTAAGAATGGAGAAAGGCGTATTTGGGCAATACAGGTTGTTTAAAAACCAAGAATGATTCCATACAGATTGCTGATAAAGGGGTGGGCTAGAGGGAATGGGAGTCCCAGGAGCTAAGTGAGAGAAATTCGTGAGGACTATCCAATTAAAATAAATTCAAATCCAGCGAGTCTCTTTGTCACTGTTCAAAGGCTGCCAATCTCCCCAAAATAGAATGAAAGCATCCTTTGCAGGTTGGAAGGGCAGAAGCTTGGTTTTCCATAAAGAACCAAAGTTCTCTTCTAGCTGCCATCTTGCGTCCCCGCGTGTGTGCACTTATTCTCAGCTGGTCTGCCCTAGACCCCCCGAGCGTCAGCCCTAGTCTTCCATGCGGCCCCGTTTCCTCTCCAACAAGATGAAAGAAACTACTGTGAACCAAGAGAAACTCGCCAAACTGCAGGCACAAGTGCACATTGGTGGGAAAGGAACTGCTCGTAGCAAGAAGAAGGTGGTTCACAGAACAGCTACAGCAGATGATAAAAAAAACTTCAGTTCTCCTTAAAGAAGTTGGGGGTAAACAATATCTCTGGTATTGAAGAGGTAAATATGTTTACAAACCAAGGAACCGTGATCCACTTTAACAACCTTAAAGTTCAGGCATCTCTGGCAGCAAATACTTTCACCATCACCGTCCATGCTGAGACAAAGCAGCTGACAGAAATGCTACCCAGCATCTTCCACCAGCTTGGTGCAGACAGTCTGACTGGTTTAAGGAGACCGGCGGAAGCCCTGCCCAAACAATCTGTGGATGGAAAAGCGCTACTTGCTACTGGAGAGGTTGATGATGATGATGATGATGATGAAGTTCCAGATCTTGTGGAGAATTTTGATGAGGCTTCCAAGAATAAAGCAAACTGAATTGAGTTGACTTCTGAAGAAGATAAACTTGAAGAAGTTCCTGGGAGCTGCTATTTTATATCATGGCTGCTTTTTCAAATTTTGTTTATGGATCCGATAAAATCTAGATCTCTAATATTTTTTTTTAGCCCAACGCCCCTGGACATTGCAGCTCTTTCCAGTTTTTGTTTATACATAAGTCATTTTTTTTGCAGCTAATTAAGCTGAAGAAGCTTGGGAATAAAGTTTGAAACAGGTTAATGAAGATCTTTGCCTAGAAAAAAAAAGAGAAGAACCAAAGTTCTGTTGAACTCATGAGATTCTTATTGGAACAAGCACTGGGATATGGGCCCTGGGGGATGGCTAGGGGAGTTAGAGATTGTCATGAAGAGAGAGCTTTTGAGAAAGGCCTGTGTCAAAATGCTGGGCCTTCCCTCTGCTTTGCCAGAAATGAAACTGTTCTTGGAGATGTGTTTTATTAAGCAAAGCAAGCAAAGCAAGCAAAGCAAGCAAAGCAAGCAAAGCTTGACTCAGTACAGAGCCCTCAGAGTTTGACAGCACTGTGACTGGAGAGATGGGAGATGGTTTTCTGAGGGGATGGGGAGGGAACAGGGGGAAGAAAGCTGGTGGTGCGTCTTTCACTTGTCTTCCCTGGCCCTGCTCTTCCTCTCTCCTTCCTGACCCCGGGGTGGTCTCTGAGCAGTGTAATGAGATGGGAGAACTCACAAGACCTGGTATTGTCAGGATCCTCTTGGAGACACGTGGAAATCACCAGTAGGGGGCAGCGCAGCTCCTTAAGTCTCCTGGTTCCTGTGGAGCAGTTCTGGGGCAGGGAGCAGAAGGTTTTCAGAATTCTGCCTGTTGGGTGGTCCAGGGAACTAGAACTTAGGCCCAGGTGTATTTTTCCACTGAGAAGCCCTGGAGTTCAGCTTCCCTGCAGTCATTTCACTTCTGTGCGTTTCTTTGTCTCTTTTCCTCCCTCCCTCTTTCTCTCCTTCTTCCCTTCCTCCCTCCCTTCTTTTCTTCTCTCTTCATAATTTTTTAAAAGAAAAAGAAAAACCAAACACACAATGACATAACAATAACTTCATGTACTTATATTCAGAACTGACACTTCAACATTTTGGTCTTTGTTGCTATAAGTCTTTTTCTCTTTTAATAAAAGTTTAGTAGTTTAATAAAATAAATACTTTAACATATCTAATCCCAGACCCATTCTCCTTTCCCAAAGTGATCTTACTTTCATTTTTTTATTACACATGCATAGTTTACTATGAATATTATTCATTGTTTTCTGTATATTTTTTGGGAAAAAAACCCAAGACAAATAAACAACAAACAAACAAAAACTCATAGACACAGACAATAGTATAGTGGTTACCAGAGAGAAGGGGGGGGGGCAGGTAGAAGAGTGTAAAGGGAATTAAGTTTATGGTGATAGAAGGAATTTTCATCATTTAGCATGAAGATTACTTTCTGCTCAAATATAAAGATCTGGTTCAATTCAACTTATGAATTTAACACATCTTACTTTTTTCTTTTTTTAAAAAAAATATTTATTTTTTAATTTATTTAAAAATATATTTTTATAGATTTCAGAGAGAATCATTGTGCGGCTGCCTCTGGCACACTCCACCCACACTGGAGATGGAGCCTGTAACCTGGGCCTGTGCCCTGACTGGGAATCAAACTGTGACCTCCTGGTTTATAGGTTGATGCTCAAACACTGAGCAACACCAGCTGGGCTTTAAAAAAAAGCTATTAAAATAAAATTGGCAAATAACATTATATAAACTCAAGGAATACATTATAATTCGATATCTGTATATTTCATTGTATGCTCACTCCCAAAATATAATTTCCTTCTGTTACCATGCATCTTTACCTAATTCACCATCTCCATACCTCTCTCTCTCTGTGGTAACCAGCATTCTGTTGTCTGTATCTGTGAGTCTGGTTTTGTTTGTTACTTTTTTGTTTTTATATTTCACATATGAGTGAAGTTATAAGGTTTTGTCCTTTTCCATCTGATTTATTCCACTTAGCATAATACCTTCAAGATCCATCTATATTGTCACGAATGACAATGTTTCATTTTTTTTTTTTTTTATGGCTCAGTAGTTTCTGTATTGATGGACACTTGGGCTGTTCCCAAGTTTTGATTCTGACCGTAAAGATAAAGAATATTCTTGTAAATGTCTCCTTGTGTGCCTGTGTAAGAATTTCTCTTGGGTGAATACCTGGAAATGGGATGATTGGGCTCTGAAGTATGCCAATTTATAATTTTCTAGGATACTGATAAATTGTTCTTCAAAGTGGTTATACCAATTTATCCTTCCAAAATGTAAGAGAAATTTTCACATCCTTAGACATGTTTTATATTGTTAATCTTTAAACATTTTGTCATTCTACTGTGAGAGGAATGGTATGTCATTGTTTAATTTGTATTTCAGATTTCTTGTAGGGTAAGCAGTTTTTTATATGTTTCTTGGCCATGGAGTTTCCTCTTTGTCAATTGTCTGTTATTAATTTCACTGGCTTCCTTTCTAGTCCTGTGATTGATTAATGGTAGTGAAGGAGAGTTCTTAGGGGTAGATTTCATGACCATTTTATATCATGTGGGCACCTTTGCAGATGGTAACTTATGAAGGGGAATTCCTGGCATCTGGGAGGACATTTGCCAACCTTTTAATCTAGTTCTGTTGGTTTTTCCATTTTGAATAGGAGAAAAAAATCATTATTTATCTAGGAAATTCCTGTCTCCACAGTGGAAGAGTATTCTCTAGTGATCATTTTTTTCATAATTTTATATGGTTCCTTTGATGATTTTCCACAAAATCGCCTGTCTAGTCTTAGATCCGAGAACAGTTATGTTTTGCTTAATGTCTGACTTATTTTCATCTCATGAACACTATAAATTTACCATTGACCAAATTTATGTCTCATTCCTTCTTTTCTTGGACATTGGTGACTAGAAAACCTAGAAATAAGCTTGTGGCTTTTTTCTTACAAGTATACACATTTTAAAACCTAATTACCAGCTCTGTTGATGGCTCTGCCCTTGGTTCTCTTTCTTGTATGACTTACATTTTTATTTATGCTAGCTCACTATATTTTATCGACTACAACTAGGGAGTTTATAAACTAAAAATCTGCTGTCATTGATGTGTTTCTCTCACATTGATGTTTCTCTCACTGACCCTCTCTCATCTACTCTCCCTAAAAAATCAACAGAAAAATATCCTTGGGTGAGAATTAACAACAAAACAAAAGCCCTAGCTGGTTTGGCTCTAGCTGTTTAGAATGTCAGCTTGCAGACGAAAGTGTCCCAGGTTTGATTTTGGTCATGGGCATGTACCTTGGTTGGAGGCTCCTCCCTGGCTTGGGCCCTGGTCAGGGCATGTGCAGGAGGCAATCAATAGATGCGTTTCTCTCACATTGATGTTTCTCTCTCTGTCTTCCCCACTCTCTTCCACTCTCCCTAAAAGTCAATGGAAAAATATCCTCAGGTGAGGATCAATAACAACTCCTCCACCCCTAACAAATCTGGTGAAAAGTGTAATAAAAATAAAATAAAGGTCATAAATAACAAAGATAAATGCTCTGTGCCTCAGTTGATTAAGGACCTATTGAGTGTCGGGCCCCTGTCATAAGCATGGAGGATACAATGATGTCTAGACAAAAGAGAATTGAGGACTTTAGAACACTGACAGCCACAATGCTAATGAAGCTATGAGGAGTGGACAGGTTTCTCTGAAAATCTTTGTGAGCCCAAATGAAACCTTACCCCACACCTTTTACCCCCTTTACCAAGATTGCATGAAAAACGAATTAAAAGTTAGGGCTCCATGGAATCTATCTCTTATTGGGAGATAATTTAGAAGAAGGTCACTGTGATCTCTACATTGGAAATGTTAGTGGAATGAAAATCTTGGGAAAATGCATTTAATGTGTGATAATTTTAAGCATTTAATAAAAACTCTTGTTGAAAATTGTTGTTTGAGCATTAGGTTGGAGTCTTAAAATTCTTCCTTCTGCATGCAGTAGAAAGAGATAAGAGAATTAATCCTTCCTGCACATCTATTAAGTGCCAGGCCCTGGGTATCATGGAGAACCAACATCTTTGAGTAGAAGATGCCTTTCTCCCTTGGAAGTTGCATTTTTATATAATGGGGATAATGTTTTGGTAGGTCCTTTTAAAATTATTTCTCTTTGGTATAATTTTGTTCCCTCAGAGCATTTACTTATTTTGTTTCTAAATTTTTTTTTCTAGAAATGGGTGCCCCATCTCTTACCATAAATACTTTTTGTTTCATTTTTGGATTCAGTAGAAGGGACCTATAGATACTGCATCTTCTCCCTAATTGGTTACTTTTTAATTTTTCCGCATTTTAATTCATGTTGGTAACAGCAGGATTATATATTTGTTTACAACGTCTTAATTGGAATATGTTATTTATCTTAATGAAAAAAGAAAAAATGCATCATAGCACAACTTCTTATAGTGACTTTAGAGCTCTAAAGGTTGCCCATACATCCATTAGGATATCCATCCATCCATCCATCCTTTATCTGTTGTATAGCTATCTTGCACAAGGTACTTTGGTAGATGCTATGTGTATATTAAGAACTGTAAAACAGGAGCTACTGTCTTCAAAGAGTTTTGATCTAAGAAAAATGGACAGACAGGTTCTTGACTAACTATCACAAGGAAATTCCATGGAGGCAATTTTAACAGCTATGTGTTTGTATTACTGGGTCTGTATTCTTGGTCACAGGTGACAGAAATTCAGAACAAAGTTCACTTAGTGGCATCTGACCTCAGTGATGCCTGGATTCAAAGGTTCTAGTGGCATTTTCAATGTTCTGTCTTTTTTTTGTATCTCCTGTCTCTCTTCTATGTATGAATTTATTCCTGGATAGTCCCCTCGTGGCAGAAAAATTTCACATGGAAACCCCAGCCTGTGTAATTTTTCTGAGAGAGAGAGAAAGAGAGAGAGAGAGAGAGAGGGAGAAAGAGAGAGAGAGGGAGAAGAGAGGGATGGAGGAAGTAAGTAAGGAAGGAAATAAAGAAAGGAAGAAAGGAAGGAAGAAAGAGACTGACTTTGGACCAGCATTCATCTATTTAATTTTAGGGAGGATTCTCATTGGCCTAGTTGAGGTCACATGACCAACTCTAAGATAGTCATCATGATCAAAGGGATGAAATTCTCTGTCCAGCCAGAGTCCCCAGTTTATTCCTATATTTGAGGCTTTGGGAGGTAGAGGAGGGTTCTTACAGAGAGTGCACTAGGGCCATGTGGGGTTTGTGAACTGTGTTTCCTGAAAGGAAAAATTGTTATTGTTACTGACAAAGGCAGAGAGAGGGATGCTGGGCCAGGAAAAGAGAAAGTGGGGAGGAAGGGAGGGAGAGAGAGAAAAGGGGAAGGGAATCTGCTTCAATGTTTTAGGCGCTAAAAGGAGGGAGTGATTGCTTCTTTTGGAATGTGAGAAAAGGTGTGATTTGTCTTGCTTATGATGATGCCAGCATCCCTGTGGCTATTGCCATAAGGGTGAACTGCCTTTTAGAGACCTGGAAATGAATGCATTTTCAAGTTATTTTCACCTCTATGCACAGGGTGAAAGGGGAGGGAAACTAACATTGTTAGTTGAACGAGTGATACAAATGAAGCCTGGAAAACCTGTCATTGACCTTGACACCTACTTAATCCTGGTTTCTTCTCAATCACACTCACTTTTGCTTCCCTAGCTGATTTTTTTTTTTAACATGGTGGGGTTAGGTTGGGTGGGAAAGATCACGCTGAGCACTGTGGTAAGGTTGTGTGGATGCGATCCATTCTTTACGTGCTGTCTACGTTCTGAGTCAATGTTTTTCACCCTCTGCTTTTTTGCAGTTACATTGCAAATCAGAAAAGGTTAGAAATCATCAATGAGGATGATGTTGAAGCTTACGTGGGACTGAAAAATCTGTGAGTATTCAGGACTTGCGTACTTAAGTCTCAGAACTTCTTCTTATGGTCTATTAGAGTTAGGTGGCATTCATCGGTTTGTTTTAACATGTGTGCAATTATGTTTTCATAGGACAATTGTGGATTCAGGATTAAAATTTGTGGCCCATAAAGCATTTCTGAAAAACAGCAACTTACAGCACATGTAAGTAAAGGTTGTCTTTTGCTTCCCCAGCCCAATTTACGCAAACATTTGCCCTCTTGGCTTATATTTCTTCTTTTCCAACTCTAACCCCACTTTTAAAAAAATAGTACAAATGTGACAATAGCTTAGAATCATTATCCTTGACTTCTGAATATCATAGCTTTAGAGGGGTATTAGAACAGCCTGTTTATTTCCTTTCATGAATTTCTTGGCCATTTCCATCTTGGACAGAGCAATAGGCCAAGGCAAGAATCTGATGTGAAAACTAATTCTTTTTTCTTAGAATCATGATGTTCCCTGGAAGACATTAAACCAGTGGGATGGAAAGACACTGGCTTGGGCATGGCCTTTTTAGGGAGCTAATGCCTTGCCCCACACAATAGGTCCTTTTTTGAAATTTCATTTAAAAAAGCTATCTGCCATGGGACAATCCAGAGGTTCAGACAATTATTAACAATAGCAAATGCTTCCCCTGAAGTCGTGTTGAAGCTTTGTCAGCTGAAGTCAATTTTAAGTAAATAGGAACAATGGGAGCTCTTAGGCTGCTGGCTGCTAAATCCTGTTACATGATGGCACTTAGTAGGTGTGGTCTTTCTAAAAGGTTACATCCTTAAATAGAGCATCACCTACTCCTAAGCTCAGACTGGTGTCCTCATGTCCTGATTTTCTGTGCGACCTTCTGTTAGAGGAATGTTGCCTGCATTCATTGGCCCTTTGGTGCTTTGCAAATTATTTGTAACAATACCTTATGTGTCTCATAGTCACCTGCATTCTCTCACTTGATTTTTCTAAGTGGTAGGGAAAATCATTTTTATTTCCATTTCATGGTCAGAAAATCAGACTGAGGAAGATGTTGGACTTTCTCAGGTACAGAGATTGGAAGTGACAGGAATATGACTCCAGGGTTCGCTCCTGGCCATGTTCTTCTAATATGAGTACAGGAAATAAAATCTGTGTCATCCCTAAGATTCAAGCATCAGTGTTCTAGTAACAACTGTTCTCTTTCTTTTCTTGGGGAGACTAGTTCCCCAACTGATTTTCAGCTGGTTATAAAATAAATCATTCTCTTAGAGAAGATGGCCTGGACTCTCTATGGAGATTTGTTAATATTATGAAAAACCTTAATTCCATAAAGCCACTATGTTGACTTCATATTTTATAGGTGGCGTTAATGATGAAGTCAATTTAAAAATAAAGCCTATGGAATTAAGATTAAAAAAAAAACAACATTTGGCAAAAATGTGAAAAAAACTCCAAGGAACTTTATTAACACGTTTCATTAGATGCTCTTTGGCACCATCTCTGCAGTCAGTTTGCCTGCACAAGTCTGATGGCTGCGTAGGCCTTGACAACAAAAGCAAGAAAGAAGCTGGAGAGAAGAAAAAAGGCAATATCCTCTAATGCAGTCACGCATATGTATTAATGACCTCACTAGTTAATTCCAGTATTTTCATTACACCTGACTTTAGACCCTAATTGCTCAACAATCACATTTTACTGGCTGTTTTACCAAATCATTTCCCCTACTGTTGTGATTTTTGTTTAGTGGGCTATGATTAATTGTAGTGTTAGTAACAGTAGACTAGTTTATGTCTTTATTGTGCCTCTTATATTTTCCCTCCTTTCCTTTTTGCAAGCTACTTCTAGGAAACCAAAGCTACCTTGTGTATTTTTGGTACTACATGGTAGAATACTCTTAATGGCATTATATATAAAGCCTGGCATTTGTCTCTATCTTTTAAACAGGTGCCATTTTGCCATTTGAAAATAGGAAACCAACGAGATAGGCACATCCTATATAGTTTCATTAAAAGCCTATAATTTGGGGCAAAACCGGTTTGGCTCAGTGGGTAGAGCATTGGCCTGCGGACTGAAGGGTCCCGGGTTTGACCCTTGAAGGGTCAAGGGCACGTACCTTGGTTGCGGGCACATCCCTGGTGGGGGGTGTGTGCAGGAGGCAGCTGGTCGATGTTTCTCTCTCATCGACATTTTTAACTCTCTATCCCTCTCAATTCCTCTCTGTGTAAAATCAATAAAATATATATTTTTTAAAAAGCCTATAATTTGGAAGCCCAGTCATTGGGCAGACTGCAGAAACTAGATTGATATTTGTAGGCATAGTTACACTGGAAGGCTAGTGTTCAAACTGTTATGAAGGGATCATAAAATGTCCACAAGCTTCATTGATTTGTGTCATGAAAGAGACTCTAATCACCCAAATAAGGAATTACATTAAGTTGTTGGCTTTTGAGAATGGTGGGGAGGGAGGAGAGAATCAAGTCAAGTGCTTGGCTTTCCAGACCTTAGTCCCTACCTCCGTTTAAGATCAAGGATTTGGGGCAACTGGCTTCTCCCCTGATTTCCCTCAAATAACTTTCACCCTTACCTTGAATATTAGCATCACGGGTGACAGTGAGCCGGGAAGGAATGTGTATCAGAAGCTGTTTCTCGATGTCCCTGGGATATGCCGATTATCTCTGCTAGTTTCTCCTACAGCATAAAATCCTGCACAAGAGCACTGCACTTTGGGTTTAAGGAAATTCAGATCGGCTCCTGTCTCTCACTTTCCCCACTCCCCTCCACCCTCCTCGGATTTGCAGGCCCGGGGACTCTCCAAGAGGCCCTGTGACTGGTCACTGAGTTTATTTCTTGGTGCCTTAATTCCCGCCTGGCCCCTGAGAACCCAGGGACTGTGAGAAAAGCCAGCATTTGTGTTTTCCAGGGGGCTTTGCAGAGGTGCTAATTAGCTCCTTTGCAAAGTCCTATAATCACACAGTAAGAGGATTGTGGATTTTTCTCCCCTCTCCTCCTCCTCCTTTTTGGCTTTTGGCCCCAATAATAAGTATGGTTCATAAAACTCATCTTGTTCTTTGGCGCGTAACCCAGCTCTGGGCTGTGCTGCTGGCAGCCCAATAGGGGCAGCTGTGCCTGGTGCCGGCTCGCTGGCTGACCCGGGAACCTTGACAATAAGTAGCACTTTATTTGCTCCCCCTCCCGTTCTTCTTGGAAAGAAGAACAGGTTCCTCTGTACTCCCCACCTCGCCTCACCCCCACTCTTCCCCACCCCCCGCCCGAAGGATTGGGACTGCTGATGAAGATGAAAATATTTGTGTCTCCAAGACTGTGGGGAAGAGAGGCAGATTGACTTTTCAATGTATAACACTTCAATGAAAGCCATTCTTAATTCACATTCCAAAAGAAAAGATTTATGTAGGCACATTTTTTAACTTCCTGGCGGATCCACACTCGGTGTGAAAAGAGAAGATGCATTTGCAGAAGGAAGGTTGCACCCTTGTGTAGGGACGGGTTCCAGTGAGTGGAAATGTCAATATAGAATAAGGCGGGAGTGATCACACACACCCTCTTGAATTCTGGGGCACAAGAGTGGCCCTTTCTTTTCTTTTTAAAAAAATATATTTTATTGATATTTTACAGAGAGGAAGGGAGAGAGATAGAGAGCTAGAAACGTCGATGAGAGAGAAACATCGACCAGCTGCTTCTTGCACACACCCTACTGGGGATGTGCCCACAACCAATGTACATGCCCTTGGCCGGAATCAAACCCGGGACCTTTCAGTCCCCAGGCAGACGCTCTGCCACTGAGCCAAACAGGCTTTGGCAAGAGTGGCCCTTTCTGTATTCATCAACTGTCTAGTTTGAGATCATGCATTAGCTCCTGGGTTGTAACCCCTTTCTGAAGGTGACTGGTTTAAACATACCCAGGTACTTTTAACTTATGAATTTGTTAACGCTGTTTGACTAGCCTCAGGTTAGGGTCTGTCACCCTCAGATCTCCCATTCTCATCTGACTCACAGCCCAACACTCACTCTCCTGAGCAGGAAACAGATAGGGAAGGGCTCATTGCAGTTCGTTGAGGTGTTGGCTGTTTTTGTAAAAGTTGGAGTTTATTTTATATTCAGATTACTTACTTAAACACATGTCTAGAGGCCCAATCACTGGACACTTTTTAAGTAAATTCAACTAGTAAACAAATTCACAGGGGGAGTCAGCTGTAAGGATTAGGGCTTAGAATTTCCCAAATCAAGGTCTCATAGCATTGATCATTGGAAACTGAAACTCCTGCCCATTGAAAAGACTTCATGTTTGGAACATGTAGGTAAATGCAGTATTATTTTTTCTATAATATGACATCTTTTCTTTGATTGGTCCAAATCTTAAAATGACATGCCATTAGAATAGTTCAAGAAAAATTCTGACCCACTTCTCATAATCTTCGGTTGTTCTCTTCATGGCATTATCTGGTTATTAGAAATCCTATAGAAATGATTTCAGCAGAGTTTATTAGTCAATAGCTGATTACTTTCCTATGAGGACATGTTAAATCCAGTTCATATCCAGGGTTCTATATGTCACATGACTTCAAAATATTCATGACACTTTCATTTTAAAGCATCTTTTTTCTCTGGTGAGTTTATGGTTTTAAATTAAATTAAATTTAATCTATCTTTTAGTTGCTCAAAAGGACAGAAATCTTTAGGAGGTATATAAATTGGCTCTGAATCAGCGTATGAAAAATAAGCTTTTGTGTAAAAAAGAGACTTAATATAGACAATAGGAAATAATGCTCCATTGCCCCTCCCACCCTCAATTGGCAAAAATGATAGGTAGGAGAAGCAGGAAAAACTAAACTATCACTTCTGGTAAAAGAAAGAGATGATTGGGTTTAAGTAATGCATGGACCATGATCAAATAAAGTTATATTGTGGGGGAAAAAATCTCAATTTGAATACCTTATTTCTGAAATATATTATTTTAGATTCACATTTAATCTTTTTTTATTCCTTTCAGCAATTTTACTCGAAATAAACTGACGAGTTTGTCCAGGAAACATTTCCGTCACCTTGACTTGTCTGAGCTGTAAGTAATGATTTTGTGTTTGGGGAAAATTTTTTCAAGGAAAAGGGCAATTAAGTATATTTTTAAATGAGTGATGCTGCAGATCTATTTTTATGTGAAAATTCTTGAAAAATGACTTTTCAAGTTTTAGTTATGTGTTTTTTTTTCACTTAAGAAGACAGGATTGAGTAATAAAAATTAGAAACTACAAAAGTAACATGTTGTTTATGATGAGTTTAAATGTTTTTACATAAATGATTTATTTTGTAATGGAGGGGAAAATATTTCAATGTGTTGATGACTAATAGCCAGAATTTCCAAGTGTATTCAATTTTTGTGTTATCACCATAAGCAGATGTAAACTGTTGACATCCCTTTGGTTAAGGTGCCCAAAGAACCCTGCAGCAGAGATTCTGTATAGCAGAGGTGGGCCAAAATGGACAAGGCTTTTGAATACCAGCAACGCTTTTGCTTAAACTGTACGTGGCATGAGATGTAGGGTCCACCCCATTCACAAGGAAATTAGGCAGATAAAGAGATATCACCAGTGGAGTGACATCAAGCTAATTGGTAGCAATGAGGGTTACATGATGAAAGTCTTAGTGATTGGCGATGGTTTTGAATAAACTGAATTCAGGTAGTCGAAGTACTAGGTTTCTGACACAGGAGTAGATGAATTAAAACCTTAAGGAAGATACACGAAATAGAGTTAGATACTCTGTAAAAATTTTAAATATCACTGCAGAAAATTTCCTTGCTTGGTTAAAAATTAGAGTTCTGATTCCAAATTCACACGTGTCAATATTTGCCCTTCAACATATTTAATGAATTCATTCAACAAATGGCAATTGTGTGCCTGTTACAAATCGAAGTAACATGGCAGTGGGCCATGGCGATAGAAGATCTCTGTGGTCCAGGATTCTGCTATGTGGTGGGAGAGGTGGACGTCTAACATGCACATGTAATGATAGTCGCTGCAAAAGGAGTTTGCACAGTGAGCTAGGGGAAGAAGCCAGTTGTCCGCTGGCATTTTTTCATCGGAATATTGTTATATGTATCACTGAAGAACCCCTGGCTTCTTTATGCCCTCTGATGATTCAACCAGACTTTCTCTTTAGAATGATTCTTTAGTTTGTCATGTTCTCAGACTGCCAGGAAACAGCTTGAATTGGTGGGGGCTTAAACATTGTGGATCTCCTCTGCACTGCATTCCATATCCAGTCGCATCAAATCTTATGTTGGCGTTGGAGGGATACTCGGAGGCCATCAAGCAGACACAAATTAACGAGTCTGCCATGACCACATTTCCCCAGAGAAATTCCCAGGAAAGTCTCCAGGGATCCCCGAGATTCTTAGAACCCGACCAGAAAACCACAGGAGTAAACGATGCTGCAGAGCCCAGGTCCCGTCCACACAGCAATCTTAAGCATTGTGGTTAATTCCAGGCAGGGCCTATGTAACGATTGTAAATGGCCTCGTTTAAAGGCTCATTACCATAAATGGAATTCATCTTAAATAGGCCACTGAGTATTATAAATAAACATTTAAAGATTTTTTTTTTTCCTTGTGGTTTTTATTTTCCTCTCGACTATTTCCTCCCTCACCAGTCGCAGGCCACAGGAGTCCCAGCAGCCCGGCTGAATGGTGGCTTTCTCTCAGCAGACCTCCTCACAGTGGGCGAAGAGGCTCCATCTGGAGCTTACTGCCCTTGCTTTCTGAAACTCCTGAGCTTGGGGTGTGGGGTGTGTGTGTGTGTGTGTGTGTGTGTGTGTGTGTGTAGTGTGTAGCCATGTGAGCACCTGTGCACATGCATGCCAGAGGTCCAAGAGCTCCCTTGCAGATTCTCTCTCTCACATTCATTCCCCCTTTCTTGCATCAATCAGACTAACTGTGGTTGCAGAGAGCTGTGAGCACCGCCTGATTAGCTCTCACGCTTCAGTCCTAGCATTGACTTTACAGTCTCATTTTAAATGAAGATGACACCTTTCTGCCCCCCCACTGAAGTTTGAGCTTATTAAATAACACTTCAATCTCCAGCCTGGCTGAAACCAGTTTGGCTCAGTGGATAGAGCGTCAGCCTGCGGACTAAAGGGTCCCAGGTTCGATTCCGGTCAGGGGCATGTACCTTAGTTGCGGGCACATCCCCAGTAGGGGATGTGCAAGAGGCAGCTGATTGATGTTTGTCTCTCAGCGATGTTTCTAACTCTCTATCCCGCTTCCTTCTTCTCTGTAAAAAATCAATAAAATATATTTAAAAAAAAAATCTCCAGCCTGACCAGAAATAAGTATGTTAGTATTTCTGAAAACTTGCTGTTGGCATCTTCACTTAAGATCTTCTTAATAACTGTATGATAATAGTGATACATTTGTTACAGCACCTTATTTCCCCCCATTTTATGAGACACACTCTTTTCCCCCCTACATTACAACTATTTCTGTCCTTATCTTGTTTCCCTTTTATTCTGAAAGGTCTTACATCGCTTTGCATCTTTTAGCTTTTACAGTGGTGTTTGCACACAGCGGAAGCTCAGTAAGCATTAGATAAATTAACGAATAGTAAGTAGTTATGTTTTAAAGATGGGTATGACTTTCAAAGATGGATGGCTAGAAAGGAGTCATACTTTTGTAATGCTTCAATAGCATGAATGTAGTTAAAATTAAAAAAGAGAAGCCTGACCGAGTTTCATTTTTGTTTCATGTAGGATCTTGGTGGGCAATCCATTCGCATGCTCCTGCGATATTATGTGGATCAAGACTCTTCAGGAGACTAAAACCAGTCCAGACACTCAGGATTTGTACTGCCTAAATGAAAGCAGCAAGAATATTCCCCTGGCGAACCTGCAGATTCCCAATTGTGGTAATTCACTTTTAAGTCAATGAGTTCTAGTTGCTATTAATTATTCTAATTGCCTTGGTGTGGTAGAGAGTCTGGGAAGATTACCACTACCCAGATTTTATAGAGTATGCTATTATGTCTCCAGTAAGTTGGGCTACATTTGTGTGCAGTATGGAGAAATCATTTGGGAGCAACTTTGCTGAACATTTTTTGCAAGTAGAATATTAATTTTGAATGAATGGCTTTAAAGTGTACAGAGAAAAAAGCACACAATTCCTTTGTTTCTTTGTTGTTCATTTGTCTGTGTATCCATCCATCCAACCATCCATCCATCCATCCATCCATCCATCCATCCATCTATCCATCCAAAAAGTATCTGCTAAGAATGTAGTACTCCATTGGCCACATATATACTTGGTTGGCCCTCAGGCCATGTAGAGGGAAGGATTTCAAGGTGATAAAGTATCTTGGAAACATAAGAAAATGCAGTTCAATCCAGATGCCAGATGTCTATGTCTCTTGATGGCGCTCCTCAGATTTTCCCTTACAAGTGCTTTATCCCAGGTCTAAGTTCAAAATCTCTTCCTTTACCCTTGTCCCCACACCTCTCCTCAGCCTTTACACCTCCAGAATTTAAACTGGCACCATGCGATGAAATCACAGCTCTCTGTGAGGACTAGTGTGTTTATAGGGAAGTAGGATCCAAGGGTGTCTGTTAGAATTTTACTGCTAAGGGCTTCTGAGATATATGTCTACAATACTCACATATTCATATTATTCCTCTGTTGAAATTTTAATTAGTCAACCAGATAAATCAGTTCACAATGATATTTGATCTTCTGGTCTAGTGGTGACTCAGCAGAAAGCCAGGTAGCATGTTTCTCCACTGCCCTGAAGAATCTTCATATTGACCATACATATCTAGTTCTTTGTTTTCAGAGGATCCTATTGTTTAGAGCCAGTTTTCATTTAAGGAAAATATAGCTGCTGCTTATTTTTAATGATAATGTAATGAAAAGAAAGATAAATGTTCATTTCTGACCCTGAAGGAGCTTAGAAGATAGCAGTTACCCATCCCGCATAATTTTTGGTAATAACTAAAGATTTTTGGTTTTAGAATGGGGGGGATAAGGCTTGATTCTCTTGCCAACTTCCCTCAGCTTTCTTTGCTAGCCAAAGGTGAAAATAACAACTACTTTTAATATATATCTTTTCCTGATAAGAAGATAACTGTTTTCTGTTCTGGCATAAATTTGTGCCACTGAGAGAAATTGCCTAGAGGGATAAGAAATGCAAGATTGAGTCACCTGGCCTGTTGGCCAGCTCCCAAATCCCCATGGCTGTTGTGACCACATTGGTTCAGCAACCACTGAGAGGAAAAAAGAGAAAGCATCTAACTCCTGCTCTGATTTCACAAACTGCATTTAATTGATGTCTGTTTTGCCCTTGCCTGAAACTATTCTCTTTGATTTTAATTTTCAGCCATGTTGCCTCAACAGCATTCTGATAATGCACTCACTGCATGTGTTGTTGGTGGACTATTGTGATTGTGGAAGGGGAAGGGGAACCATAGCAGTGACCTGGTCCTTATTTTTCCTGATCAATTTGTCAATTTTCAATAATTTTTATATGATTTCTACAATCAGTCAATGCATTGTGTGTATGAGAGTGAAACCTTGAATCCACATCAGAGAGCATGTGCTTGCTTGATTGAGTAGGATCTGTTTATATTCATGGTAACATGCACA
This sequence comes from Vespertilio murinus, assembly GCA_963924515.1. NCBI lineage: Eukaryota > Metazoa > Chordata > Mammalia > Chiroptera > Vespertilionidae > Vespertilio > Vespertilio murinus. The sequence goes on from OZ004708.1 coordinate 154,299,828, forward strand.
ATTAATTTCACTGTCACCAATGCTTTTCAAAAAGCAACATTATGAAAGGCGAATATGCAGACTTTTTCTACCACTTTCATAGTTTTATGTTTTATTTTTCTGTTATTTTTTTCTTTCAAGTGTGTTTTACTTTTATAATTGTACAAATCATGTTGATACACTTTGTTGTAAAAATATATTTATATATTATACATAAAGTTTGTCTTTTTCTTGTTTGTGACCATTTCAGGGGGGTAGTCATAGATCTAGCATAGTCTTTTTAATCATTGTCTGGTATTTGTGGAAGTAATTACATTAAATCTTCCATGTTGAAGGAATTTAGCTTCCCATTTCTCATTGCTACAAAAATGTTTCAATAAGCATATGGACAGATGCAAAGGTTTTTCTAGAGAACATAGTAGGAACCATATTTTTTTGGTTCATATGGTTTGCACTTTAAAAAAAATGGTGTACTGATATATAGCCACCCCAGCAAAGTATATCTTGATACTAGCAAATGTATTCTTTGTCTCTCTAAAAATATATGATACGTAATTGTTTTTTTAGTTTGCATTTTTCTTATTGCTATTGATATCTTGTGAACATTGTTTATTCTTCAGTGAACTACCTATTTATACCCTTTGTCTAGTTTTCCTTTTTTTCTTTCTTTTTCTTCCATTGGTAGTGTTCTTTGTTTTATTTTTTTCTTAATTCTTTGAATATTATAAATTATATTTCTGATTTTGTAAATGTATAATGATAAGATATTTACCATACATATTTAAATGTATTTCTGTAAGTATCTAGAGATAACCCTTCATAAGACATTTTTACTTCTCTTCTTTCTTCCATCTCTCACATTGTTTTCACCTGGGATTTTATTTTAGATTTTACTTATTTTTTTTCCAAATTTTTATTTATTGATTTGAGAGAAAGAGATGGAGAGAGAGACATCAACATCGATTTGTTATTACACTTACATATGCATTCATTGGTTGATTCTTATATGTGCCCTAGCCAGGGATCGAACCCACAACCGTGGTGTATCAGGAGGATACACTAACCAACTGAGCTATCTGGCCAAGGCATTACTTGCTTTTTTTTTTTTTTTAAAGATTTACTATTTTTTTGAGTACCACTGATTTTTGTATCTTACTACTTCCTCTTGGAGTGGTTTTTCATTTTGCTGGAATATGCTAGTGTTCTCTAATATTTTTTTCAGAGAAATTTAAAAAATAAAATCGTCACATTATTGCCTGCTGGAAAATCTGCCTGTATATTTTTCTTCCCAGTGGTATGGACTGAGTATAAAGTTCTCAAAATAGCTTCTTAGGGTTTTTCAGATTTTCCTTGTATTCCAGGGTTGCTGATGAGATGCTTGAGGCCAATCTGATGCTTATTTCTTGATAAATAACCTCTGCTTTTCCATTTCCTTCTGAAGCTTTTAAGAGTTTCTCCTAATCCATGTTATTCTTAAATTTTAGGACAATGAAATTAGGTATGTTTGTGTTTAAGAATTTATTCTCGTCAATATACAGCATACCCTTTCAGTACAAGTGTTCTTGTCTTTAGTTCTGGAAGAATTTTCTAATTTATTTAGATGAATGTTTCCACTTCTGGTTCCTCCCTTCATACCTCTCAATCTTTCTGTAATTCTTTCCATCTGCTTGTCTTTTTGTGCTGCATTATGGGAAAATTGGTTTCCTCACTACTTTACCCTTCAGCTATTTCTGCAGCTACTGAATTTTTCTCTTCCAACAGTCAGTTTTTAATTTCTGCAATCTCCAGTGATTGGATATTATGATTGAAATGCCTTTTTCCACAGTGGAGCTCACCCTATATCTACAGTGTCACAGCTCCTAGCATGGCTGATTTTCTCCTGGCGCGTTCTCACACTCATTGCTTCTACTTGGAAGTGGCTACAGCTGTTGTTGGATTCTGTGTCTATGGTGAGGAGGTAGCGATGGGACATGGAAAGTTTATTCCTTCTGGTGTTGGCTAATGACCCTGTGGCTTGGCCTTCCTGGGGCTCTGCTCTGTCCTGTGGTTCACCTCTTCAGTCTTGTGTCAGCCGCCTCCTTATTCATCAGACACTACTATATATTTATTTAGAGCTGCACTGTTTTTGCTTAATCCTATTTTCCTGTTTTCTTGTCCAGAGGTTCCTCATAGTTTTTTTCTCTTTAAAAAAATATAATCTATTGATTTTTCACAGAGAGGAAGAGAGAGGGATAGAGAATTAGAAACATTGATGAGAGAGAATCATCAATCAGTTGCCTCTTGCACACCCACCACTGGGGATATGTCTGCAACCAAGGTACATGCCCTTGACTGGAATCGAACCTGAGACCTTTCAGTCCGCAGGCCAATGGTCTATCCACTGAGACAAACCAGTTTCAGCTCCACATAGTTTCTTATCCATCAACAGTATGCTTTCTTGTTTTTCTGCCTTTAATTTTTTTTTGGACTAATTTCTAGAAATTTGAGATGAAAGGCAGATACTTCAAACTGGGGCTTAGTGAACATGTATTCATTTTCTTCACGATAGCTTCCCAACTTTGGTTCTTTTTCAAGTTAGATTGAGCAGTAAATTACACTAGAGTTTTTTGGATTTAAATTCTCTCTCTGAAGCTCCATGCTCAGGAATTCAGATGATATGCTAATATCTTCTAGTTAGATCTTGTTTGCAACATGGATTTGTGCTCAGAGGCTTTTCTGTTGGGTCCCATCCTTTTCAAGCTTTTAAAACATATCTGTTGTGTTTAATTAAGTTACAGTATGCTAAATTCATCTTATTTCCACTTCTCCCCCCCCCCCCCCCGCCACTTCTTTTGATCAAAGGTTTGTCAAGAGTAACTCCTAAGACTATGGTCTTATGAGTTTTATCATTGAAAACCAAAGTCTGCCAATAACTATGGCCATTGAATTTTGTTAGCAGCTAGTAATATTTAATTTCAATAACAAAGAGCTATTGGCAATTTATTCTTTATAAGGCAGGTTTTCTTTAAAAAGTCCCCTTTATTAAGGAGTACAAGTTGCCAGTTATAAAAATAATCAGAGGGATGTGAAGTAGAGCATAGGGAATATAGTTGATAATACTCTAATAACTATGTATGGAGTCAGATGAATACTGGACTTATCAGGGTAATCACTTCATAAGGTATATATAAATGGCTAATCATGATATTGTCCATCTGACAGTAATATAATATTAAGTGTGATTAAAAACAAAATTAAAAAAAACTTCTCACTTTAGTATTTTATCATGTCAGTATTATATTGTGAACAAATTGTCAACATTTTATATGCAAACAGGAATCCCCAGACTGCTTAATGTGTGCCTTGAACCTTACAGGGATTTGATTAATGTTTTCTGAATTGATAATTAATAATTGCATGAACATACTATATTAGTGCTCAGATTGGACTGAAATTTTAACATAATGGTGAAGATATTTCAGTTTAGTAAGAAGAACCTAAACATATATTTTTTCTAGCCAAATTATACCGTATTTTTTAGTTCTCTTTGACATTTCTGTTGTCCTTGCATTTTAAACTTTATTTAATTCTGAAATTGTGTGTATTTTTTAAAATTTTATTTTTCAATTACAGTCTGTGTTCAATCCTTTTTTGTATTAATTTTATGTGTACAGCACAGTAGATAGATGTTCATATAGCTTACAAATCATTGTTGCATTTCAAAAGGATCTTGTTTCTTCTTTTTCCTTCCTCCCTTAGTGATTAAGGGAGCATAGCAGGTGGGGCTGGGGAGTTTGTGCAGTTCCCACTAGCAGCACAGTCAACATGGCTCACAATATTTTTTCTAACAGTCCCCTCTTGCCATGAATTATGGTAAATGTATTCATGCCGTGAAACACATTGAGGTCTGTTTCTCCACAAGGTTCTTTTTAACCTTAGAAAAACTTTATTGACTGCAAGGCAATAAAATATGTTCATATAAAATTTCCACATTATTCAGGAAAAAAAAAGCGGTGCTGTAAGCTTTGGTTCTAATGACAGAAATTGAGTCACATAGGTGCTAATGAAGGGAAGTTATTTATCACTCCACAAAAAAATGTCCCTGCTACTTCTTTTCATGTTTTTCAGTGAAATTATTCATCACATAGCATGTTCTAAATTTCTGTACTCAGTTCGATCTTCAGTAGTTAGTTTGCAAAAAGACTTTCACTTTAATTGTTTTATGCTGTAATTATAATTCAAATCTCTGGAAGAGAGTTTCTTCAGGGAGTATTAGTAGTGAATGAAATGCTCTATTTTAACTAGATGGCAAAATATATTTAAGAAAGTCTGTATTCCTCTGGGTCAGATCAAAACAATCCTTCAACGCATTTAACTAGTTAGCATGGTCAACAGTGAGCATAAGGTGGTAATTCAGGTGATGGTTGAAGGACTGTGCAGTTACTATATCAAACACCCTTAGTAGTCTCATGGATTGAAATCTGTCCTGCCTTTGGTTCCCTTGTTATTTATACTGACAATTTCAATTTTCCACATTTCCAACCTTCCAACTTTTAATGTAGAGAATTCTTAAGACACAGAAATAAAATACTGTTTATAATGGGAAATGTTAGTTCACAGCTGTCCGGGAGGAGAGGCCAAGTGAATTGATTCTAATGATTTATTTTTAAGATTTTCTTTTGGTTTACACCATAGTTTGTAGTCTATGTCTGTTTAGAATACTCCTACACACTCATTCTATTATTTGTTTTGAACCAGAAAAATGGATTGATAGTAATTCTACTTTGTTAGTATTTATAGAAGATTAAAAGGAAATGCTATGTTAATAGTCTATGGGAGTTAGTATAAAACATTATTAATATCTTAGCTGTGTTGATTTTTTTGGAAAAACATATACAAAATCTAGCTTACTGATTTTAAGTAGAGATTGGGTTTATCTACTAAAATAAAGCAATCCACACAATGGATCATTGCTTTTTTTTCCCTAACCTATCAGTCACTATACAGATTTTTGTGTTGAAGCACAATTTCTGATTTGAGCTTGGACAGTCTCTCTGCTGATTTCTGCATTTCTGTAACCAGGTGTAAAGGAGCCTCTTCAGAATAGATCAGGCTCATTCAGCCTTCATTTCTGGTAGTGAAAGATACATGTTTAGGAGACTAAGAAATTAGAAGACATTACAAGAAGGTAGAAAGAGAAAAGACAGAGCAGATATAATCACAATTTACTTTAATACTTTCATACACATGGAGTGATGACTCAGCATGAAATGAACGGAGCTCAGGATCACTAAAATCAGATAAAAAAAGAAAAACACAATCCAGACTTATGGGTGAGTGTTGAAAAATAAAACCCCAAATTGTTAATAATCCAAATGACTCAATGTTAGTTTTCTTCAATTATTAGAAAGTGAGAAATTTGAATTAGTATTCAAAAGACCTGCTCAATATGGTCAACTCTCAAGAAGTGTGCACTGAGTCAGAGGCATGGAGAGCCCAGTAAAGGAGTCATACAGTCCATGTCTTGGTTGAGGCCATGGACAGACAAATCTGGGTCAAGGTCAGCTCCTACTCATACTGTTTACTTGTAATTCTTCTTTAAAAACAAAAAAAATTTTTAAAAATTAATTTCAGAGTGGAAGGAAAAAGGATAGAGGGACAGCAACATCAATGGTGAGAAAGAACTAATTGGCTGCCTCCTCATGCCCCACACTGGGGGTCAAGCCCACAACCTGGGCATGCACCACCTTGACTGGGAATCAAACTGTGATCTCCTGGTTGAGGCTCAACAACTGAGCCACACTAGCCTGGGCTTGTGATGCTTCTTAAGCTTCAATTTTTTTAAATCTGGAAATAAGGATATAATGACATTTTCTTGGTAGAGTTTTAAGGTTTACAATTAAGATAATATGGAAAATAGATGAGGTATAGCACGTATTAAGCACTAAATAAATATTAGTTATTAATGTTGTTACTATAATCATTATGAATATATAGCTTCAAATATAGTTTATATTTGAACTTAAATATGTGTATATGTTATATTTTCTCAAATTACTTCAAATAAAAATGAAGCCACAGCAAGATATGCATATCTTGTGAAATGGTATATACTCAAATAAATTTTGTGAATATAAGATCAATGACAATTAAATGGTTTCTTTAGAGCAGAGATTCTCTGAGCTTTTAAAATGGAGGTGGGTGGGTGGGAAGAGATCAACCAAAAATCTTGTATGCATATATGCATAGCCCATGGACACAGACTATAGGGTGGTGAAGGCCTGGGGCAGTGGGCAGGAATGGGCTAGAAAGGATTAATGGGGGATAAAAGGAGACATGTAATGCTTCTAGTAATAACGTTTTAAAAATAAAATGGTAATGTGCATAGTGAGTGAACAGTTAAAAATTTTGTATAACTTTAAAAAAAATATTGCAGTTTATTTATTTATTTTTAATTTTATTGATTATGATATCACCTAATTGTCCTCATCCCCCCATTCCCATCCCAAACCCCTCCCTACATATGTCCCCACCCCCCTGTTGTCCATGGCCACTGGCTAGGCCCATATGCATGCACACAAGTCCTTTGATCTCTCCTTCTTACCCCCACCCTCCCCTACTTTCCCTCTGAGGTTTGAGAGTCTGACCGTTGCTTCTCTTTCTCTGGGTCTGTTTTTGTTAATCATTTTATGTTGTTCATTATTTCCTCTAGATGTGTGAGATCATGTGATCCAAGAAATATTTATTCTTTTTTATTTTTTTTTTTTTTTAACCACAGAGCATCTCAAAGAATTAGATTGTCAAAGAACACAGTACACACTTTGGGGAAAGTTTGATGGACTAGGTGCTTACTCAGACCATTGTTGATTTATAAGAATAATGGTTGTAGAAACAGAAGCTTAGTGAACAACATTGTCCAAACTCTTGCTATTCAAAGTGTGGTCTGTGGAACAGAGAGTTTGTTAGAAATATGGATTCTCGGGCCCCAACCCAGACCTACTGGAAGAAAAGCAACATTTTTAACAAGATCTGCTGGTGATTCATGTGCACTTGAAAGCTCTGGTCTAAAGAAAGTCAGCCGTTTTTCTAGATGACTTATGATTTTTTGCTGAGGTCTACAGGCTGGTATGTTTTTCCTGAACATATCCAGGTCAAGAGACACTGACACAGGGGTGTCTGTCTGCCTGGGCAGATGACCATCTCTTATCTCCAGTGAGGTTTCTCAGAGTGCACAGGACAACATCTCTGAAGCTCAAATCAGGATCCCATTACAGTAGTGCTAGAAGCTGTTGGAAGCATTGCTGAGCTTTGCTCTGTTCTTGTGCCGATTTCAAATCTTATTAAGCCAGGAAGTAGTGCCTGGCAAATGGTTTATCCTGCCTTGGCTATTCATGCTTCCCAATTCATTTTTATTGTGCTAATTAAACCTCAAGTGATATTTCAAGTACAGATTGTTTTTTCCATTATTAACTCTTTGGCCAGCATATTAATGCTGTAGAATTAACGTGAGTCAGATGCTTACTCATTTGTGTAAGACTTTACATTTAAAAGATCTAGACTGGGCCAATTTCGCACAGATTCCCTTGGAAACTGCTATGACAGGGTGATACAATTTCTCTATAAATAAAGGAAACTCACTCTTCCTTCACAAATAGACATGTAATTATTTTTTTTAAAGAATCCAATTCCTAGATCATGGCTATGTATTGGTTTTTATGGTCTGTGCTAACATGGATATATGCAGTCTGGGAGATAGTGTAGTGTAGTTGTGAAGATCCTGTGTTTTGGGTTCAAATCCCAGGAGAAAGATACTTGGGCAACTTGAAAAGATATATTTGACTTTTTCAAGCTTCATAGTCTGCATTAATTAAATAAGGGGAAAATACTTAACTTTAAGATTGGTTGTAAGGATTAAATAAAACAAAAAACTTAAAATATTAGAGAAGAATGTATGGTTTAGTGAATGCCTATATAAATGCTATTATTATTATTGTAGTTAAACAAATATTTTTAGAACTGTTATATAAGCTTAGGCTTGAAGAAAAAAACTATAACAGATTTTATAGTGGAAATTAAAATTTTGGCATAAGATTCTCTACTGAGAAACTTTTTATTTTTATCCTGTTCTGCTAAGAATTTCTAAACTATGAGATACATTTATAAAAGTCAGGAAATTCATCCTATAGGTTTGTATTTGAGGTATCAAGAGGGGTGTCTCTGAGCTCCACTGGTGTTTTCTGGCTGTGAAGAAGGTCAGACCTTGAAAGAAAGCACCATGGCAGGCCCTGGCTCCATGGTCCCTCCAGCATCAGCAGATAAATTTATAAGAACAAAGAAGATGGCAGAAGAGTCAACAAAGCACACACATTAATTGCCAGGTGGAAAGCAGCTGAATGAGTAGTAACTGACTTAAAAGCTGAGAGTGCTATTTACCAAGTTGGCTATGGGGAAAGGCAAGAGGAAGTTTGGTTTTTGTTGCAGAACTACTACCAGGCTCAAGAAGTGACAGCACAGGCGATGCCAAATGCAGGGGGTTGGTTGAAAGTCTATTCAGAAGCAATTAGTCCAATTTTTGTTCCATAAGTCCTTGGTGCCTGCACCTCTCCTGCCTCAGCAGGTTTATTTTCTAAAGAGCAAAAATGCAAGTCACGAGGATCTCCAGCTAGAGTTGAGGCTGCGAAAACCATAAGAAAATCACGGATTTACATACTGAATATTGATATTTTCTTCAGCCTTCTCCCTTTCCCAAGGAGGACAGGGAAAGAACTTTATTTGAATAATTTGACCAGTCTTTTCCCAAAATGATTTAATAATATTATCATCAGAGAGTACCCAGTGGGAGGCCAATAATATTTTCCTATATGAAGCCAACAGTGAATAAATATGCAATGCTTCTAATACCTCATTCTTAATGGATGTATGAATGACCAAGGATCACTAACTGTTTGCGAAAATCTTATAAAAGATACACACAACATGGTCAAAGAGAGAAAGGGAGAAAAAGTTACAAGAAACAAAGCTGATGTGGAGAGAAAACAAAGAGAAATGATCATTAATATCTCACAGAGATCCCAAGAGACATTGCATCTATAAAAGAAAAATGGGGTGCTATAAAAATAGAATACCACTCAGGACCAAAAGAATGAGAATAAATAGATGGGACAGAGGAATGAAAACCTCAGGAGCAGATTGGAAAGGTAAATCTGAAGAAATCTCCCTGGAAATAGAACAAATATACAAAAATATGGAACATAGGAAAAAAATTTGATGGGATATCTAGAAATTTCAACATCCAAATTAGGAGACCAAATTAGGAGAAAGCATTGCCTCATAGTTGAGTTGGCATATTTATTTTCCCTTCCTTAGTGGTACATAAAACAGTGTTGTAGCCTAGAATCAGTGCTGACTTAAATTTGATAAAATGTAACTATTATATATGATGGTTCAGCTGTTTGTAGGGTTTATATTTTTATAATAAACTTGACATCTAGACAGCCTACCTTCACAGCATATGTAAGGGCATAAAGACAGAGTATGTTGCATGTGCTAGGGGCATGTAGGGAGGGCTGGCCTTCTGTGTGAAAGTGAATCTTGTCTTCCACAGTGAGAGGTCAGTAGATAATGTTAACACAGGGAAAATCAAGAAGTAGCAATGCAGGCATGGTATTTATCAATGTAGAGGTCAATGTCAAAAAAAGAACCTTTACGTGATAAAATGAGTGCCTAAGGGAATAGAAAATAGTGCCACATGGGTGAGGTGAGACTACTGTTTATCACAAAGTAGACTGGATGTTTTTCATAACAAGTTTTGTAGAATTATAGACTCCTCAACCTATGTGTCTATATATTTTTATTTAAAAAATATATATATATATATATATAGTTTTTAAAAAGTCACCTAGATTATACCACTGACTTCAAGGACATTTTTCACTAAGTAAGCCCTTATATCTTGCCTTGACAACTTCTTAATAAATTGGAAAGCTTAATTGTCATGGAAGTTGTCACCAAATATTAGAACGAGAAGAAGTTAGAGCTCGGTCTTCTAAATGGACAGCTGAATTTTATTTCTATAGAAATTTAAAGAAAACACATGGATGGAGGAAATGACTCACTCAAGGCCACACAGTATGAGTCAGATTTAGGGTCTTGAACTCCTGACTCCTGATTGAGAATTCATTCCTATTAACTGCACTGCCTCTTGATCACACCTATTCACTTCATTGTCCTGTATAACTCAGAGGATTAGGGGCCTTTGGACACCCCATGAAAGACACAACATTGCTCTCTATGAATGCTGACAGGAGGAAGAGTTCTGAAAAAGTAACTTCAGTCCCTGCAAGCCAGAACTTGCCGGGAAGTACTCTGCTACTGGTGGGAATACCGTAAGACACGCTGCATAAATTTCGTTTCAGTCTGGGGTTAGTAATAAAGAATCATGGCTTTGTCACTAAGGACTGCATCATACGGGAAGGGTATATATATAGCATTGTGAAGCCCAGATGGGTCACAGAATGCTAGGTGGGTGGGTTAATTGCAATATAATGGCCATTGAAGATGAATTGCCTTTTCTGACCTGTAGGTTACTCCTGAGTTAGTCATGTGCCATAGTTTCATGGGACACAGCTGTTGGGGTGAATGCAGTCGCAAGCAGAGTTTCTGATACCAAGCAAGGGACTAGCTTGACTGGCAGGATCTGATATACTATTACACTCTCTGGGACCTGCCTATATGTGAAAAATACTGTGATTCTTATATGGGTAAAAGCAATGCAAACACCTGATAGGCGTGATTGTTTAATGAAGTGACAGCAGCATCAATACATGAAAGCTAGCATTTGAAATGTACAAATATAAAAATGATGCTCTCCTGAAATATTGAGTAATATTTATAAGGTTCAAAATTTCATCAGATGAGTACTTTCTCTAGGTTTTTCTGCAAAAGAACTTTTCATTGGAATAATGATCCATTTAACTTTTTTCATTATATCATAAATAGAATGACCAATTTTACCCATCATGTTTAACTATGACTTACATAGCTTTGAAACATATTTGGAAACTACATTTCCTTTCTATAGTTTAATTCTCTTTCAAAATTGAGGTCTGGTAGTAGGTTAGATTTATGAATTACTTAATGCAAAAAATAGATTTAAACAAAATGTAGATGCCCTTCACTCTTTTGTTCTTGATTATAAAAAGGTAGGGGGAGCCTGGCCAGTGTGGCTCAGTGGGTGAGCACCTATCTTTGAACCAGGTGGTTACAGTTTGATTCCCAGGCAGAGCACATACCCAGGTTGCAGGTTTCATCCCCTGTAGGGGGCATGCAGGAGGCAACTGATCAATGATTCTCTCTCATTATTGATGTTTCTATTTCTCTCTCCCTCTCTGAAATCAATAAAAAAATATTTTTAAAAAGTGGAGGGAGGAAGATGGGGAGCTAAGGTGGTCCTCAGATATATGCCTGTTTATGTGGAAAAAAACTACATTAGCAACTGTAGAACAGAAAAAGAAGTAGAAGACATAGTTTTACAAACAGGTGTTTTGTTTTTTTAAATAAAGTTACTCTGCAATATCATTTTAAAGGAATGAATAAAATTTGCTTTCCAATCTTATTACTGCACATTTTTTATTCACATTAAATCTGTAAAACTTATTGACCTGGCTCTTTTTTAGATCCACATATATCTGTCTCAGGAAGTAAATAATCATTAATTTTAAAGCATGAAGAGTTTTCAATTTATTGCTATGATTTTAATCATGTATTTAGTTATATATGTCTCCATTTACTTCTCTTATTGCACAGGTTTGCCGTCAGCAAATTTGGCCGCACCTAACCTCACTGTGGAGGAAGGGAAGTCTATCACGTTATCTTGCATTGTTGAGGGCGATCCTGTTCCGAGTTTGTACTGGGATGTCGGTAATCTGGTTTCCAAACATATGGTAAGACCCGTCTTTGGCTCTGTGTTCATAGACAGATGAGAGTACCTCAGAACTTGAGGTTTTATTAACCTAGTGATGATCATTTAATATTTTATAGGACAACATATGAGGAATTGTTGGTGTACATTTACTTTCTATTTATTCTTAATTAACAAAGACTAATGCAGGTTTGCATTTTAATTTTGTAAACCCAATAGACTGGCGAGAGTATGTTTCTAGTGAGCTTTTTGTGTCATCATGAGCAAGGTGAGTGACTCTCCTTTTCCCTTGGAGGAAGGTAGGTAGGCGTTTCAGGATTAAATCAATTTCACATATTAAACAATTGACATCTAGAGAAATAGAACAATGTCTGATTTACCCCTCTGCCTGTGCTTGATTAGGCTGGAAATCTTTTCTGATGTTATCAATTATTTTCTCTAATTAGGGGAAGAAACTCCAAATCTTGTCACTTTGGGACCAGTCCTAACAAAGATTATCTTTGTCTGTTAATTCATTTGTAGAATGAAACAAGCCACACACAGGGCTCCTTAAGGATAACTAACATTTCATCTGATGACAGTGGAAAGCAAATCTCTTGTGTGGCAGAAAATCTTGTAGGAGAAGATCAAGATTCTGTGAACCTCACTGTGCATTGTACGTAATCAGACCAGCATGTGTTTTTACTAGCAAATGATCGTGGACACCCTTACATTTGTCGTTGGGGCACTCTGGGTGCTGCTTCAGTGAGTTAAAAAAAAGTGTATGCCATGTTCTGTGCATACCTAATTAAGAAATGTTATCAACCTCATTCACGTGTTCTATTTCTGCTAATCTCTCTCGCTCATGCGCTGTCTTTCCCTTAAGCTTGTCCTCTGTGCTTCCCCAGTCTTCATTTGGTAGAACATATTTTTGAGCTGGTTATTCTCCTCTTGTTTATAACTTTTAGTTTAAATTCTGATAAACCAGTTTCTAAAATTTTTTTCCTGTATAAAAGCAATATAAAGTATTAGTCTGATACCTAAAGTATGGGGCTGGCTGTTCACAAACATCTACTTGTACTGTTGACACAATAAAACCTCATTAGTTTGACATCAAGTTTCCATGAGAAGGTTGGAGGAGTCCTACCTCAGTTATTGAACATTACTATCACCTGCAAAAATATTTTATTATATCTGTTTAAATTTCTATATATGTTGAAACTAAGTTAGAAGATAGTGATACTTCTTAAGCATATATGCATTATTTTCTAGTATTAATAAATGACATGACACATATCTTAACATTCCAGATTGTAATGTTCAATGTGAATATATATTCAGTTAAAAAAATCACATATTCTGTTCACATCAATGCAAATCCTGAACTGGATGGTACAAATTAGTGAACTTTTACTCTGAAAAAAAAACAAAACAAACAAAAAACAAAAACAAAAAATGAACAAACATGATGGGTTGTATGTATATGCACAAATCCACACTGCACACATGTAGACACTGGTTAATGTTCATTCATAGAGGACCTACAGTATGACTGAAATTACCAACCATAATCCTTTGCCACTGGCAGTACTAGCACTAATCCCAGGAGACTCTGGAGTTACAATTTCTAATCATTTTGACCTTCCTGGAAGCCTGAAGTCACTGTCACCCCCAAACATATTCAACAAGCCTCCAAGTTTATAGCCTTAAATTAACACCTCACCCAAAGCTCTTTTGAGCTTGGTGGAAGGAGTAAATGTGTTCTGAGCATGGAGTCTTGGGCTGGTGGGAGGAAGGTACTAGTAAATATGCTTCCTACCCCACTGTGGTCCTGTGTTTGCAACACAGACCTACAACTAAGGACATGCAAGTTCAAAATTTTCTCAGTTTAGGTTGATATTTATGTGGTAGCCATGGTCTGAAGAATTAGCTTTTTCTATCAAAGTTTAGATAAAGAGAAGGAGGAATAAGTGATAAAGAATATTCACAACTGAGCCAATTTTTGCAGTGACCTTGCTCTGAGTGTATTAGTTATCACCCCCAAACCCCTGCCCCTTCAGGTCAGGAACTATACATCCAGGAAGCAGGGCTTCTGGATTGGGCACCAGGAGATCTGGATTCTTGTTGCAGGTCTGCCTCAATCGGTAACCTTGACCAAGTTATTTACCCTCATTGGATTTGGGTTTCTTCATCTGAGAAAGAATGCTATTAGGTCTCAAGAGTGTTTACAGTCCTTGAATATATTATCAAAGTCAGATGACATTAAAATAAACTATGAGGGTTTTTTCATACCTTCACCTAGGATAATTACTGTTTAAATATGCTACTCGATAATGTTTATTTACCCTGGAAGCATAAAGTTCTTTACATTTAATGTTAAAATAATCTCTAGTTTGTTTGTCCAGGTTTAGATAGGACTCCAGCTATTAGAAGGATCAAAACGTTGGCATAGCCCCCCCCCCCCAAACCCCAACTGTATTATAAGTAAATGTGATGATGCTTTTAAAGAGCACTTACTATTGACAATCAGTGAAATCAATCAGCATCAATAGGAACATTTGCAGCATTGATCTGTTTTAAATAATTTAGGTGAGATTAGGACTGCAGGGAAGATTTCCAGTCTTTTTTCTTTTTCTTTTTTTGTATTATTAAATGAAGTACTGCCATAGTGACCTTCAATGTTTTGATGATCAATCTATATAACATCAAGGCACATAAACCCAAGTCAACTTCAGTTGAACCCTTCCCCCCAGTCAGAAATCTGTAGGATCTGTTTGGAGCGTGTTCCCACACTGAATAGACGTGAAAATGACTGCGATGCATGGGGTCTTCAGCTGAGCAGGGGCAGGAAGGAGTCTCTCTGAAGCTCTCCGTAGGGAGTTAAATCAACCTTGATAAGGATACAAAATATTGATGGATTCCAGGGTTGCAGGTTATATGTCTTCTTAAACCAAACAATGGTTGAATAAAATCCCCTATTCATGACACAGAAATCTGGAGCGGGGGAAAAATGTGAGCTTTCTGATGCTATTAACTCTCTCTTTTTCAATTTAGTTGCTCCAACTATCACATTTCTCGAATCTCCAACCTCAGACCACCACTGGTGCATTCCATTCACTGTGAAAGGCAACCCCAAACCAGCGCTTCAGTGGTTCTATAACCGGGCAATACTGAATGAGTCCAAATACATCTGTACTAAAATCCATGTTACCAATCACACGGAGTACCACGGCTGCCTCCAGCTGGATAATCCCACTCACATGAACAATGGGGACTACAAATTAGTTGCCAAGAATGAGTATGGGAAGGATGAGAAACAGATTTCTGCTCACTTCATGGGCTGGCCTGGTGATGACGGTAAGTACTTGATGCTTTTGCATCTGCAGAGAGGATAGGCTCTGCCATTCAACTATGGACAAAATCATGTACAACAACCCCCTCCCTCAACCCAGTGGCTTACATTATTTAGTCTCATTATTTTGAACTACCTGGTCATTCTCATGGGTCTGTAAGAGACCCGCAGCTTCGTCCTGTGGGTCTTTATTCCGGGGTGCAGGGTGAAACAACAATACCTACACAAGAGACCTATGCTTGCTATGGCGAGTATAGAGTTCAAAAAGATAACTAGAAATGTGCAAGGCTTCTTAAGGCTTACGTTCAGGACTGGCACATGGTCTCTTCAGTCTACTTGTTCAAAGCAAGTCCCAGGGACAAAGCCAATCCAGGGTAGGGACTCCTATTTCTCTCAAGAAGGTGATGGTGGGGATGAATAAGTTTGAATGATGATCTGATATACACATTATTTTTATCCCAACTGTTTAATGAGATTTTGCAGTGACAGTGGCAAAACTGTGAGCAAGAAGGAACGTGTTTGGTTGGCTCCTGAACAACTCAAAATGTATTTTCTAGGCCCTTAGCCATTTGGAACCCAGGATCCCACTTTCGGATCCATGGATGAGAAACCAGTGCCGTGGCATGTTTTCCTTACCTGGACTGACTGAGTAGAGGCCTCCTTTTGTTCAGGTCCTGGAATGTTTTTCTAGGACTGGTGATAGTTTCTGTCTGTCCGGTGGCTTGGGTTGGGAAAAGAGTAGCTGGCATCAGGAATCAGTTCTGGGGCCAGCGGCAAAATTTTAGTGTGAGCCCAGATAACAGCAAGAATAGTTGTCATGCCTTTATCTGCTTCAGATCCTGTGGTTCAGAGGAGTGTTCTTGCTTGCTTGGGTGTTGCCCAGAGACCAGGACTGTTGCTTGGATATTGGGAGGCTGAGGCTTGTGCTTGGATATTGGGACCTGCACATGAGTTGAATTCATCACCATAATAGCTCTGAGTTAATCAAAGCTAGCAAAGATGGCTTGGCAGAAGGAAGGGAAATAGGAACTTGGAGGCCCATGAGACAGGGGCTGCTTGGGAAGCCTAAACCCCTGTGGCTTGTAGGGCAGCCCCATGGACAAAGGTGATGCATGTGAAGCCACCTTCAACAAACAGGGAATGAGAATGGCATAATTCTGAATCATAATAAGTGTTCCCATCCTGGAATTTATTACACAGCTATGTAATGCACACGTTTCCTTAGTGTTCAAACTGTGATTCGAATTCTTTAAGTTTGATTTACAAACATCCTTTCAGGAGTGTATAAAACACACAATGTTTGGATGCCTTATCCAGACAGCCCTGGCAGGGGCCTTTCCCATTAGTTCTTCCTCTTAATTGAGTTTAGTTGTTTGGCTACATTTACTGTAGTAAATCTCTAGATTACTGTGTTGTTGTTGTTGTTGTTGTTGTTTTTCCTTGTATGTTACGAGGACCACAGCTTCATAGGTTAACTCAGGGACTCTTGCCTTGGGACAACTGCTCTTGGTTTGTTCTTAAGTAAACTTTTTATTTGTGAATAACTTTAGTTTACAGAAAAGTTGCTTTCAGTAGGGAGAGTTCTCAGCTACCTGGTACCCATGCTTTACTATCATTGACATCTTGCAGCCCTTCAGTACATCTACTAAAACGAAGAAACTGACATTGGTATATTACTGTTAACAAAACTGCAGCCTTTACTTGAATTTCGCCAACTGCTTTTTGAAACTGTTGGAGGTGAATTTGTGCAGGGTGAGGGTCAGGCATTTAAAAGTTTTAGAAGTGGCCTGTGTGCTTTGATATATGCACAGTTCTGTCCATGTAAAGCCAGTAGCTTCTATTTTAGGTGGGATTTTGATGTATTTTGTTTTGAACGCTTCTGTATGGTGCCAGTGTTTGGTAGAGCTTACCTCCTCTTATCCCTGTGGCCTCATTTTTATCAATTATTTCTGTTTGTTTTAACTCAGCTAGTGATAGGAGAATTGTTTTCTGGCACAAGTATAGCTTGGAGTCTCTAAACTATCCTCTTTAAAACAAATAACCATTTATTTATTAAAAATAAAAAGTAAGCGCAAAATTATGTCTTTAAAATGTAAATATCTGCTTTTAGAAAAGACTGATTTTGTTTTTTCCCTCTTTAAGTATTTACTCAAGGACCAGCTCTCAAGGAGTAATAAATGAAAGTGGAAATGAAAGAGACTTGGCCCAGAGTGACAGTGGATATAAATGGCCCTCGTGGGCCATACACCACTGTGACCAATTAGAGCTTGACCTCACTTGGCTTGTGCGATAGCATCTTTGTGGGTATTTACAAGATTTGTAGCCAGAGCCGGAGCATACAGATAATGGCTTTGCATAGAATGGATTCCTTTCCCTTTCCTCCCCATTTAAAATGAAAGAAAAATAAATAGCAAATAAATGCCATTCATTTCCCTGCTGGTCTAAAAGGTACATTCTAAGTTAAGGACAACAGGTCAAGTTTGAGTTTATATGTGTTCTGTACTTCTGTTGTCGTCATATAGTAACTGATGAAGTTTAGTTACTTTTTTTATTTTATAAATATTTCTGATAAAATGTTTTAGCTATATTTTCTCAGTTGTTTTGACGAGATCCTTTCTTTTAAACATTGTGAGTTTCCTGGCTTACAAGGAAGCAGGCAACCTGGGATCATAGTGGAGTGGGTTTGCGTGGCCACACAGAGATGGGAGAATTAACATGACAGCACAGCAGTTTTTAGTGCGTGTTCCTCTTCAGCTCAGAACTGAGATTTTCATGGGATGGTCCAACTAGCTCCAAATAGAGAACTCATCCTCTATTTGGAGCTAGAGGATGAACCATGTTGGAAGAAATTAAAGCAGAAGTAAAAACAAAAAGTCCCTAAAACAGAAATGGGTGAGCTATGAGCCTGGAAGAGAACAGACTGTTGGAAGTAGTTACATTCCTGATGGCCTTGACTTCTGAGTGGCATGGAAATACTGGCCATGGTGCCCCATAGAACCCAGGGGAAGCCACTGGTTAGGCATCCACACTGACACCTCTTGGATATCAATAGTAATAATGATAAAAATATAGGATAATTGCTGCACTGAGATGCGTTTTAATTGGGTTTGGCAAGAAGTAGGATGAATTTAATGCATGGCTTATGGAGGCTTGGGAGAGTGAAGTAAAAAGTAGAAAGAGGAGTATAGGCAGACACGTAGAAAGCGAGGGGCTATCTGAGAATTCTCCAAAGATTCTGCTGGATCCTATTTAGCTTACGGGCCAAAAATAAGCCTGTCTGAGGTGAAATTGATCCACTCTGTGGCTGTCATTGGAATTCAATCCCACATCTAGAAAAATCCTCTTCATGACATGAAAGGGTGTGTGTAGGCTACGGGGCGGTTAGAAGTGGTGAGGGTGTCTTTTCTTTTAAACAAAAATTAATAGCATGATAAGCATCATGAGGGAGAAACCTGGAGACTTTGCTAGTATCTTCAAATCAGCACACCTTCCCAAGGTCAGATAGCTCTATGAATGTGAGTTGATTGTTTAAGAGTACATTTTTCTATGGAAATTATTACCAGAGTGACTAAACATTTAGAGTTGGAACAAACCTAACCAGAGCACTAGTCGATAAAATACCTTGGTTTGAAGCTTCCCATTCTTTAGGCAGTACATAAAGAGTGTCTCATGGCCCACTCATTCAGGAAGAATGTCACAGCTCAACAATACTCATTCACACACGCAGTGGGAGTTAGTGACTTATGCTTCCTAATTCAGGAGCTGTTGTCTCCTATGCAAAATTTGCTTCAGGAACCAACTATAAATACTAGGAGAGTTTTCCCCACAGCTTCTTTGTGCTGTTTTATCAAGAAATTCATGACATCTGGATGAACTAGAGCCCTTAGAATTACCCTCAAACTGGCAGATTTAGATCTGGTGGACTTAGGCCAAAGAATGTAGAGAAAGGAAATTCCTCCAAATGTATGGCATTAAGAAAATACCCTCCCGCCCCCCCATCATTTGCCCCCCAGGACATTTGTCAGTTCCCATTTCTTGTCCTGGGAGTGAAAGGAAAGTTCTACCTGCCTTTCTGCCTTAAATAACTGTGAAGACTGGTTTGGCCATAAACCCGTACTAATCATGTTAATTAAGATTTATACTTAAATAGCTCTTTATGTCTCAAGAGTACTAATGTTAATTAATTATGCTTCCCGAAACTCCCAAGGACTTGCCAGAGCCAATGCTATTATCCGCTCCTGTCATGGGGAAGACGGCTTTGTACAGGAAAAGTGAGCAGACTCACTCCCCATGCTGCCCACATTCATGGCTCAGCCAGAAATGAAACCTAGACATCTGAACCCCCAATATTTTTGGGCCCTGAGGTCAGCCTGCCATTCAGAAAGGGGAGAGAGGAAAGGGATCAGGAATCAAAAGGCAAACCACTATGAGCTAGTAAACACTGTTGACAAAGGCCAGTTCCTTTGAAAAGACCAGGCCTTTTGCTATGGCTTTATCATATGGAATTCTTTGAAATACTTTTCAAGATCACACTAAAGAGAATCTGAAAATAGAATTGAAAGAAGAGTCTTTTCTTTTTCTTTCTCTCTCTTTTATTTTATTTTTTTAGGGCATCAGAGAGAGAGACTAAAAGCTTAAAAGAGGGAAACAGATGTGTTTTCTGGCCTCCACCATTATTTTTATCTTTGCAACAGAATGGAAAGGGAACCCTACTGTCGGGCTACCTATCTTCCCACAAGTTTCTTTATTCCCACGAATGTTATTTTTTTTCCTTTAACTGTACAGTCTTACGGTCAAAAGTCATAAAGATTTACTCATGAAGATTTACATAAAGTGATAAGATTTACTCATGAGCAATAACTGAGATTAGAAGATGGAAATTAAAAAAAAATCATCACTTAAGTCGTTTAGCATCAAATTAAGAAGATGATGAGGTGCTCTGGTTTGATATTATTTGGTGGTGGGGGGTGGGACGGTGATTTTATGGACCATGTTTAGAAGCCTACATGCCCCACAGGCCTTCTCTTGGGGGCGCAGACATTGCGGGTTTACTACAGAGCTTGTTAGGAGTGCATGTGCCACTGTGATAGTCTCCATCGTTCTTTTCCCAGGAGTGCTTCAGGCTGAACGTGGGCCCTGTGTTAGTCTTCCTCCTGTCGTTCTAGGCACCATGGGTTAGGTAAGAACCTAAGTGCAAGTGAGTGTAGGACCTGGAGACGCTCAATAAATCCTTCAGAAAGTAGAACTTGAACATCAGCCAGGCAAACATGCCTACTTGGTGCTTCTGCCCGTGAGTGAGCTGTGGAGGGAGACTGTGGTCTGCAGCTTGGTTGGAATGCCAGCGGGATGGAATGGAGTTCCTAGATCCCCATAGTCTATGGCAGAGATTCCCAACATGAAGCTTTCCAGCTTGAGGCCACCTCCTGCTGTCTAGAATTGAGACTTCTTATGCAATGAGAACTACTAGGATAGGATTCAAGGAAGCCTAACCCTTCTCAAATCCCCACTGCAGGTGCATACCTCAAGTCCAATGTTGCTCATTCATTTTTCATTCATTCTCTTTCTGTTGGCTTTTTCCCCTCAGACCTTAGCCTTGCCAAAGTCACCTTTCAGTCCTGAATATCACCAACTGGGATTTCTACAATTAGCATAAAACGATATATGACTGACATATTTAAACTAAATAAAAGAAACCAGGTAGAAATTAGACTAAAAAATGGCAGGATATTTTTAGAATTTGACCATTGCCACAAGTCTAAGAGGAAAGTGGTGATTATTTCCTGTGTCTGCATTTAAAATGATGTTAATAACCACCTCGCAATGGGAATGTAAACATCCTGGGAGGTTCTCTTGACTAAGCAGTTGCCAGAAGCAAAATCCTATCTTGATGAGCTGGGGTCAGCTGGAGTCATGTGACTCTTCTTCTGCATAAATGCTAGGTCTGGCCATCCTCCATGTGCCAGGCTTCCCAAACCTTTGTACCTGGAGAGGCATTTCTTTATTGTGACAAGTAGGCCCTCCTCAGACCTAGTACAGTATGCTAGGGAGGGAAAATAAAGCAACAACAACAACAACAACAAGAAAACCATCATTGTTCCTCCCATATTGTCTTTCTGTGAGTTTCATAATCTTGCACTAAATTTGGCTCTTCCAGAGGGCAAAAGTAAGGTGACAGTACATCTCCTACATCTGGGAAGATGAAGTCGGCAAATGTGCTTTCCAGAAATTTTAGACGTCACCCAAGTGGCTTTGCGGTTAAACTTGGTAGGAAAGGCACGCAGCGACAGGCGTCAGAAATCTGGACAATAGCCCGTGTTACAGACTATAGGCTAACTTGTGTACTTTTGATCCCACCCCCAAATCCCACGTTTCTGTACCAGACGTTTGCTGCATTGGGTTAATTCAATGTTTTGGATTTTCTGGGGAGCTTTGTGTGAGGAATGAGTTTGGGTACTCCCTTACTATCTTACTATGATGAGGCTGATGGCACCTGTCAGTCATTTCGACTGAGGCCCTGCCAATGCGAGGCTTAGATAAATCTGCTTCAAATTCTCGTTATGTCCTTTGATTTTCTTATGGAATTGTACCTGTAAAAGAGGGTGGTGACTGGGTGTGGGGGTCTCTGAGGACATGAGAAAGATCAGGGTGATCAGTAGTCCCAGTTTTGGCGCTACCAGTCCTATGCCCAGGGAAAGCCCTCATTCCTGGACAAACTGCAAGGATTTGCCTGGAACCATTCCAGTTTTAAAACTTCAAGTCCAATGTCTCAGGAATCCCCTTGGTCTCTGGCAATCGGGGATGGTGAGTCACCCTAGTACAAAAGGAGGTTCTCATACTTATATCCAAATATTTAAAAAATGTAAATCAAATTAATGAGTTGTTAAATAAAATAGGTGCTATCCTCCTCCAAACATGCTTGTAATGATCTGGACGGCTGGGTTTGAAGATCAGATTGTCAGACTCTCAGAGTTTTTCCAGCTAAAGTAATTTGTGATGTCTCTTGATTTCTTTTTTTCTTTTTTAGAGGGTTGGAGGTTGTGGGCCTGGGGAGGGGAGCAGAGTTAACATAAAGTAAACAGAATTTCAGATTTTATTTACCTGTCCTATAAAACAATTTATTCAGTCATAAAATCTTCAATTAATATTTGGCTAATTTTAATGGGAATAAGTCAGTATTTGTAAACTCTGAATGCATACTTACAATTTTTTTTTGCTTTGTTTTGCTTTTTAGGTGCAGACCCAAATTATCCTGATGTAATTTATGAAGGTAGCTATCGCATTGTCTTTATTTTGTATTTTTTTCAAAATGTTTGTCTAGCATGAAATAAATCGGCTAACAGAAAACCTTTAAGTGCAGTTAAATATACATTTCAGGTAATACATAGACCAAAATAATACTTCTAAAAAATGGTTTCTCTCTATATATTTATCCTCACCCAAGGACATGTTTAGAGAGGAAGGGAGAGAGGGGGGTGATGGGGAGAGAGAGTGAAACATTGATCATTGCTTCTTGTAGGTGTAGGATTAAACCTGCAACCCAGGCATTTGCCTAGACCAGGAATCGAACCGACAACCCTTTGGTACACAGGACAACACTAAACCAAATGAGCCATTCTGGCCGGGCAAAAATCATTTAATATTGATGACCATTTTCCCTTGATATTTGCAGTGCCTGTAAATAGCATTTCTGTCTCATGCTCTGTTCTTGGAAGTAATAAATCCATTCTGCTACAACAATTTGTTTCCATAATTGGGAACTAATTGCCTGTTTAAAAGCCATGGCTACCAAGAAAACTGCGGTGTATCGGTTTCTAGTTATGACAGTAAACCCAATTCAAAATTACATTTCTTATATAATAAGGAAGTTTGGCTCACAGACAGGCTCCTCAAAGGTAGGGCATGCTTTAGGGTGGATTAAACCAGCAGCTTAATCATGTCACCAGGGACCCAAGTTTTTTTTCATCTCCATTCTCCTCTGCCCATTGTTCTGCCTTCACCAATACCCACCCACACCACCACTCCCTCCCCCCCCCCGCCAGGCCATAAGTTATTAGCTGAAGCCAACAAAGGGGCTACGGGGTTGTTCACATTGATTTGAGAAAAGGAAGAGTTTTTGAAAGGGTTCCAGAAGAAAGCTAATTTTTCCAGAAACCTCCATTTGACCCTCCTTGTATTGGATTCAAGACCCAGTTGGGTCATGAACCATTTTTGCCTCCGTGATTAGGATGGATTACCCCTTGGCTAACTAGAACCACCCCTGGAGTTTAGATTAGTTTCCCTGAAGGATGTGCTTGAACCCCTTGAATAAAATGGGGTTCTTTTAGGAATGTGGGAGAGGGAAACCTAAAAGTACTCCATATTAACTTTGAACCACACATCTCATCTATACTTTACCAGTTTAGTCAAATGCCAGGGATGTTTTGCTAAGTGTGAAAATCTATCTTTCACAGATTTTCAAACCACCTTCCTGGCCAGGAGGCCTCTGTTTGGGCAAGTGCAGGCTAAATTTTAAGACTTGGCTTGAAGTTTGAAATATTAATTCAAAGTTAGATTTATTAAAATATTATATTTATACATTTATTTCATGAAATATTTTTCTTTTTATATTTTATATTTTTATATATACACTGACATTTTTTCTAGAAAGGATTCTGTAAGCTAATTTTAACTAGGATATTATATTTTCTTTACCTGCTTTATCCATGTTAAACTACAATTTCTTCATGCTCTGGTTTGGATGATTTTGTGCATATGATTTGTTTATTTTTGTTTTTATTTATCTTGATATGAGTTAAAGGAAGATTATCTCAAATTGTATCACAGAGAAATACGTTTTCATTGTGATTTAACATTTTAAAATTATGCTTTAGACTCCTTTACAGTAATTTCAAGAATTAATGTCATTTTTCCATTGGCCTCAGATAGCACTTTGTCTTTGGGTCATGATATTAAACTATAGATACTTTAATGATTTAATTTTTCCATGAGTGGATGGGTATGACGTGAAGAGAGATAAAAATACGCAAGTAAATGATATCCCTTAGTGTTTGAAATTAAATTTTAATACATTTAAAATGGAAATGGTGAGCATATAGTTTTACAGTCAAAAACAAAACAGCAGACAGATAGAAAATAGATGCTTTTTCTGTTATTTGCATTCATATTCAAAGGAACACTGCTAATAAAAATATAATTTAAATTGGTTACCCCAAGGCTTGCATAAAAATTCTACCAAGAGAGTTTAGCTGGGGCTGACTTAATGAGTTTGTTTATTCAGGATGCAAATTGAAGGCACTATATCTATTTAGGGAAAAAATGCAAAGTATTTATACAGAACATTGTCTGCACTATGTTTACCAAATTTTCTGACTTTTATATGCAATATTGCTAATAAAAACTGGCTCACACACAAAAAAAATCAGTCATTAATTTTATGAAATTGATTCAGAAGATGGCAACAACTTTTGAGACATGTTGATGTGATAACGCATCCTCACAATTCTAAAGATTGTGTTGGCACAGCTCCCTGTCTATTAATTCTGAAACAGAAACATTAATGGTTCATAACTCTTCAAAAAAGTTAACGTGTGTACCCAAGTTCCATATCAGTTTGATTCCACATTTCATCTGTAGTGGCTGCTTCTTATCCAAATAGGATGCATCTGCCTTGGGGTCAGTGCTGCTGGTTTCCAGTCCGATTCAGGCCTAGGCTCTGCCAACTTCTTGCCAGTTGACCTTAGACTAGTTAATGAACATTTTTCACTTGCAAAACTGATGGCTAGACTCCGTCTTTACAGACTCTCCCAGGTCTATAAACCTGTGACTCCTAGAGGATTGATTCTCTTTTGTGTCTATGCCAAGTGCTTCCTCAGAAAAGGCATTATAGTCTTATGTGCAAAGAAACACCCTACACAAGGTTTAGAATTTGACCACCAAAACAAGGATGCAGAGATCTGGGTTGAATGTGAAGTTGGCAGTGCGCAGTGCCAGGGCTGCAATGGATTTAACCCAGCAGTCGGGTCCTGCCCTTCCCCAGCGGGGCTGCCAGTGGTTTGGAATCTTGTGATCTGTCTGGCTTTATTTCAGGTCATACCGTGGCTTCGTGTTTGCTGACAGCTTAATGGCAACTTCACTATTCTGTCTTTTTCCCTTTTCTCCAATTTAAGATTTTGGGACTGCAGCGAATGACATCGGGGACACGACGAACAGAAGTAACGAGTTTCCTTCCACTGATGTTGCTGACAAAGCCGGGCGGGAGCCTCTCTCGGTGAGTGGGGTAGATGGTTGCTTCCTTGGCTGGTTCTGAGCATGTCGGATCCTTACTGTTGGAGGGAGCTAGCATATTGTCTTTATTTTGAATGTTTTTAAAAAATGTTTGTCTAAAATGAAATACATCAACCACCCGAAGACTTTGGGAGCTGCTTCAAGGCAAGTCTTTCAATAAGACCTTTTTATTGCTCAGATGTAAACAGGGCATTGACTACTGGAGGGATTAATAGAAAGGTTTAAGGGAGGTGATAAAGGTAGCCCCTGACTTACTGCTAGCGGTTCCTGTTTTAAATATCTGTCCTTAAAGAAGTTATTATTAGAAGAGCAAGAAAGCAGCTTTCTCGTACAGGCACATATGTAATTATTTCTGTCTCCCACACCTCCACACTGATCTTCTTAAATATTTTAATAAAAGTTTCAGTGCTTCAGTGCCTACTACATGTAAGGATATATATGTGGTTCGTTTTTTGTTTGTTTGTTTGTTTGTTTTTAGCTTAAAGTTCAGTCAGTGGCTTGAGATGTGAATCCTAGCGCCTCACACAAGTAGAGGTGGAGCTATGTGGTGCGAGAAATAGAAGTAGAGGGGCTGGCACTCTTTTCCTTCCTGCTGGGAGAGCCAGGAGTCTTTGAGGACAGGTGGCGTTCTCCATGGCCGGTGCAGGATGCCTGGGATTTGGACCTAGAGGAACAGAAGGGAAGGGATTTGGGGGTGTGAACAGGAGCCTGTAGACTGGGAAACAGTGGTGATTGGAAGGTAAGGCAGGTGAAGGGTGGCAGTTGGAGGCAAGGTTGGCTGTGCCAGGTGATGAGGATTTGAAACACAGTGCCAGGTGGCTAGATTTATTGCACAGTGAGGAGGCAATGAAAGGGGATTGTGAGAGTCCCAAGATCACAGGGCTCCAGGGTTCTGGGTTGGGGTGATCTGTCAGCTGCTCAGGTAAAAACCCAGCAAATTTCCTCCATTTTCCCCTTTTCTTCACTTGTTGTGTGAACCCAGTTTTGCATGTCCTGTGAACTCTGCATCCTTATAAACTCCAAATATTTCCCCACATCCACTGCTATAGCTGCAGGCTAACTTTGCAGGAGGGGGGTTAGGGGTGGAGAGAGGTGGCAAACCAAGGCCTGCGGGCCAGCTTCTGGCTCAGGACCTGTTTCTGTGAGGTCTGCAGGCTAAGAATAGTTTTTACATTTTTAAGTGGTTTGAAAAAAATCAAAAGAAGGATGATGCGTAACATGAAAATTTTATGAAATTCAAATATATGTTCATAAATAAAGTTTACTTGGAAAGTAGTCATGTCCATTTGCATATGATCTGTGGCCACTCTTGTGCTATGCTAGAATGCCAGGTGTAGTTGTAGGCCTGCAAAGCTGGAAGTATTTACTGTTTGGCCCTTTACAGAGGGAGTTTGCCACCACTGCTCATTCCTGGGTGCCTGCCACGCCTTCTACCTTTCCTACTCTCTCACTCTTGTTATCTTCCTGCCTCCACATAGCAATCCGAGTGACCTTTGAAAAGAACAAATCAGATCACTCTTTTATTATCATTCTCAGAGTCTTCCCAATGCATTGTAAAAGAAACTTATGTTATAAAAGCCAAAATTTTCATAGTAGTTAACATGGCCTCTACATACCTTTCTGGTCTCTGTCTTTCTGACTTCATCTCCCACATCCCCTCACTGTTTACCACCTGCCTTTAAATTTTTTAAAAATGGATTTCAGAGAGTAAGGTAGAGGATAGAGATATAGAAACATCAATGATGTGAGAGAATCACTGATCAGCTTCTTTCTGTACACTCTACACTGGGGATCTAGCCCACAACCCAGGCATATGCCCTGACCAGGAATTGAACCGTGATCTCCTGGCTCATGGGTCGACGCTCAACTATTGAGCAATACCAGCTGGGCACCACCTGTTTCTTTAAAAACAATCTCTTGCATGCTGCAGGTTTGCTCTTGTCTCACAGCCTTAACATTTGCTGTTCCCTCTATAAAGCATGCATTTCCCAAAAGTCACCACATGGCTTTATGTAGGATGGCCAGCAGGCAGCTGTTTCCCTATGTAATTTTATTGTCTGTAATTACCTTGCTTGCTTATTCGTTTGTTTGTTTAACGTCTTCTTGCTTTCCCTAGATTCTTTAGTAAGATTTTCAGTAGGCAACCTGGTCAGAATTTTTCATAGCTGTATCCCTAGTCACTAGAATGATTCCTGATACCTAGAAAGTACTCAATGAAAATTAGGCTGATTAGATTCATGTGAATATAGACTGGGTTGCCAAACAGAGAGATTGGAAGTGGTGTGATAAGTTAGGGTATGGTACAGTAATACAAAGATGTGATGTGTATTTAAACTAGGACTATGGCAGAGAGAATGGGAAGCTCAAAATATGCACATCCAGTCTATGGACACAATCACACACACACACACACACACACACACACACACACACACACACACAAAAAAAAAATGTTTGTGTCCATAGGAATTTGAGAATATGTGTTAAGTCCACAGGTGTGTAGATATTCCAGTTACTAAAAATTATGTCAACTGCAGTTTTCTCTTTTGAATCCAAATGATAAATTTAAGCTCCTCACTGGCATATCTTAGTGATGTTTGAACTGTCTACAGGAGGGGTACTGGAAAGCAAGATCAGTTAAAATAACCTGTGTTAAGTCTCTACATTTATGACTGTACCTGAGGCCTCTGGAAATATGTATGAGGGGTATAAGACAATATTTTTAGAATTTAAAAGAAAATTTAAAAATTATGTGTGGATCAGATCATGGTCTGTGATCACAGGGGCAGGTGATTAAAAGAAAAATTTAATTTTTTAAATTAAAAGAAAAATTTAAAGAAAAAAATTCCTTTTATTAAAAGAAAAATTTTAGAGCCATGAGCTGATGCAAAAGTTAAAGTTGTCAGATCATTTGGAAAATAGCCCCAAACACTCACTTTTTGTTCAAATGCTTCAACAAAATTTGCGGATTTCCAGAGGGCAACTCCTTGTTTTATGCTAAGAGATATCCTCAAGTAAAAATGAACCAACCAGACAGCCAATCAAACCACAAAACCCCAACCAACAGTTCCACCCAACCACCCAAACAAACCAACTCTCCCCCATTTGTCCCCATATAAAGACCATACCACCCCCAACACAATCACAGTACATTTTTCACTCTGTTTTTATGAAACCATTTTTGAGGAAATGATTCTTCTCATTTTCAAGAGAATCTTTGTTTATTAAAGTATTCTTTACATTTAGAAGCTGCTTTAATAGGCCTACATATTAGTTGGCAGATCAATAATTGCCTTTCAACAGTAATAAACCCTTTTCTGCAGGTTGAATTAAGTGTTCTTTAATGATGCAGAGAAGGCAGTACAGATATTCACATGGACAAATGAGGAAATAGAGACTTGGGGAAGTAAAGGTTTTGATCTAGTTCTTACAGGTAAAGGCAAAGTGTTCTGCAAACATAAGGACTCAGATCTCCTAAAGGCCACTCAAGTATTTTCCAAAGTGATAAGAGACTACTACTGGGCCTCAGGGCTAAGTCCTCCACCCTTTCTCCACCACAGGTTCTTTATCGGTAAAATAGAGTTTGAACTTGTTTCTTTAGGTATCCTCCTTCTACCCACAGACGTCTGGAAGTATTAATAGGATGGAGAAACCTAGAGCTAAAATACCATGATTTCTTTCCCGTGAAAATGTTAGAAATAAAGATTAATAAAAAACAAAACAAAAAACAACAACAGCAACAACAAAATCTAAACTAATTAGGCAAATCGAGGGAAATGATCTTGGTTAGAACAAGTTGATGGAAAGCTAGCTTTTTAGGAATCATTACCATGTTGTTTGTATGTAGACTGTGGAGAGAGTTTAGTGTATATTTAGACACTTGCAAAAGCTTTTTGTGAGAGAGCCACTCACAGCTCAAGTACCAGAGAAGAGAATTATCACGCCTTTGCCAAGTGCTTGGCATGTGCTTTTCTTTGCGCTTTGTGACTTATTTAATGCTGTCCCCATCTGACACCAGAGAAGGTGTTGTGGAGGATCAGCCATGCATTTTTATTATCCTGTCTTCCCTTCCAGCCACATGCTTAGGAGAGGTAATATAGTGGATAAATTATAGGGTTTATACTTGAGCAGACTTTCGTTCAAATCCCAACCTTCGAAGGTGTGGTCTTGGGCTGCTTATTAATTTTTGAAGTCACGAAACTAATAAATGGTAAATCTGAATTTTAAACTCAGGAAGAACCCACATTCTTAATCCTCTCATTGTGAGGATGTATCAGTTAGGATAAGCTATGCCGCAGTAACAAGAATTCCCAAATCTTAGTGGCTTAAAGCAACAAAGTTTTTTTTTTTTAAAATATATATTTTATTGATTTTTTTACAGAGAGGAAGAGAGAGGGATAGAGAGTTAGAAACATCGATGAGAGAGAATCATCGATTAGCTGCCTCTTGCACACCCCCTACTGGGGATGTGCCCGCAACCAAGGTACATGCCCTTGACCGGAATCGAACCTTGGACCTTTCAGTCGGCGGGCCGACGCTCTATCCACTGAGCCAAACCGGTTTCGGCAGCAACAAAGTTTTTAATTCTTGCTTTAGCACATGTGTTGGCAGGAAGTTCTTCCTTATTGCAAGTCTAAGCTGACAAGCAGCCACCTTGTGGAAAGTTAGCGTTTATGGCAGAGGTGGAGAGAGCAGTAGAGCAGAGTTTCTCAGCATTAGCACTGTTGACATTATTATTCTCAATGACTACATCTTCGTCGTGGTGGTGGGATGCTGTTCTAGGTACTTGAGGATGTTTTGCAGCATCCCTGGTCTCAACTCACTAGATGCTTTCCCATAGTTGTGACAACCCGAATTTTCCAAATGTCCCTTGGGTGCAGCATTCTCCCTGTTTGAGAACCATTGCTTTTATCTAAGATCTTGCAGCAGCAATGAAATCAACTGCCTTTACAACAAACGCTTGCCAATTCTGGTGTAGAGAATCAAACTTTTCGTGGCAGCAGGGCCTTGGGGTGAGCAGTAGGAATGGAAGGAGATACACAGGTCATAAATGCATCCATCTTTGTTTCTAAAACGTTCCTGTGCATTTCGTTAGCATCATGCACTTGTGCCTCTGTGAACTCCAGCTCAGGGGTGAGACAGGATTCACATAGAATTTACTCTCTCAACTTGTAGAATCCAAATCTTGCAATTACATTTTTAAATTAAAAAGAAACACCTTTGAAGTGACCTCTATCATGCATATAGAGAAGTGTACACACCATAAGTGTACAACCTAATGAGCTTTCACAATGGAACACACCCACAAGTGCCATATTGCTCCTTTCCAGGCCCACTCAGTGCTCCAGAGAACCCTGACTTCTAAGAGCAACAGTAGCCAACTTAAAAATATTTTTATTATAAACATTTTCAAGCATGCACAATAGTTGCAAGAACAGTAAAATGAATCTCATTATATCCTTCACTAACTTCAAATATTATCAGTATTTTTTTATTCATCTTTCTTTCTTCTGTTCTCTAGGTAGGTAGGTAGGTAGATGGGAAGAGATAAAGATATATCTAATATTATATCTCAGTATAGAAATATTACATATATCTGTGCATATATCTGTTATATCTATGTCTATATTTCTACATAATATCAATTAGAAATGCATTTTATAACTTTAAAAAATATATTTTATTGATTTTTTACAGAGAGGAAGAGAGAGGGATAGAAACATCGATGAGAGAGAAACATTGACCAGCTGCCTCTTGCACACCCCCCACTGGAGATGTGCCCACAACTAAGGTACATGCCCTTGACCAGAATCGAACCTGGAACCCTTTAGTCGGAAGACCGACATTCTATCCACTGAGCCAAGCCGATTATAGCACATTTTATAACTTTTAAATTGTTTTCTCATTTGAAAAATAGGAATAATAATAATACATACATCATCATAGAATTGTTGAAAATTAAGTGAATTGATATACATACAGTTCTTAGAAGAGAAGTAGGAAGCATCCTATGAATATTAATTGTCATCATCATCATCATCTGGATATTGGAAACTAATTAGCAAGGCCATAACTCTCCTCCCTTCCTTTCTCTAGGTCTATGCTGTGGTGATAATTGCATCTGTAGTGGGATTTTGTCTGCTGGTAATGCTGTTTCTGCTGAAGTTGGCAAGACACTCCAAGTTTGGCATGAAAGGTAAGAAGGGTTGTGTTTATTTTACTTCTTATGTGGAATCACTTTTGGCTTATGACTAATGCTAATTACCACTAAAGAAGGAAGCAGCTAGATTTACCATCACTAGGTTGTAAGGCTGAAAAAAGAGCAACAAGGATATGATTCTACAAACCAAGACAGAGCAAAACAATGTTAATTACTCAGAACTACCTACTTTCCAACGAGGACAGTTGTCCCAGAAGACACAGGACTGGTTTCTTGATTATCAAGTGACCAGTAATGATACAGGCAAATAGTGCCCATATTTCCCTTTTGCCTCAGAAAGGAAGGCAAGGCTTGGTGGAAGTAGGCTAATTATGGCCTTGTGTATTTTGTGCAGAAAGGTTCTCCTGGTCATTTTGACCTCCAGATCTTCTGTGGTAGGCTTTTGGTGTTGTGACTACCTTTTCAGAACCTTTTTATCTTTATCTTTATCTCATCTTTTGGAATTTGAACGGCATTGGGAAGCAAAGTAACAGCCATTTAGTAGTAGTACATCATTGCTTTGTGAATGGGTGGCTTCTTTTTTGAAGTGGAAAAATTCCGAGTGCACGATTAAAAATTAGGGCCTATGTTACCCAAGAATAGATCACTGGTCTCTTTTAGTGGGCTGAAAATTAATTTTAGGGGGAAACTTGTTTAAATGTTCCTGTGATAGGCAAGAATTTTAGTGGTTTAAGAGCATTTGCTTTGAAGTTTAAACTTATATGTTGACTAATATGTTATTGTTGAGTTTTGTGTGGTCTCTCATATTGCCACGAGCTTGGGAAAGCTGTGAAGAAGGTTTAGTGGTGTCTTAGTTGCATTGGAGAGAAGGTCTGGTACGGTTTATTACAACTACCATTGATGTTGCCTGCTTACTTGGGATTGATTAAGTAGCGGGAAGTTTCGTACTGTCCCCTGGGCTCTGGGGTGGATCAGATCTGTTTCTGAAGTTTTCTCCTCTCCCTCTGTTGATGCCCATCACCAAGATTCCCTAGACCCAAAATGAATGGGCGAAGTAGTGGTAACCTGGGGCTTAAACTCCTCAAACCTCCTCCTGACACCCTTTGGCCTGCTGACCCTTGACATTTCCTTTGGAGGAGGGAAGCTCTGCCATGCTCTAATTATAACTAAGTCTTGGGAGAGGAACTGCACCACGGTGATTTTAATTAATCCTATGGTGGTGGCTCACAAACTGGACTTTGCATCAGAAACTCCTGCAGGGCTTGTGAAACGGGTTTCTGGGCCACCCCGCGAGTTTCTGATTTAACAGGTCTGCAGTGGGCCCCACATGGGCATTTCTAGCACTTTGCAAGGGACGCTGATGCTACTGTTGCCTGAGTGTCTTGGAGAATCACTGTTCCATGGGATATACATGGGCTAATGGGTCTCTTTGTGAGTGTGGCAGGAAGCAGGAGAGGTATTGAAAATCAAACTCCCCACTGCTTTGCAGACCTTCCTGGGTCCCATGTGCAGCTGGCGCCCAGGTCCAGGCCAGGCTTCTGCTCTCTGCATGTCGGCCACCTACCATAGCATTTTGCTTTCCTCATTCTGATTAGGGGCTTCCTCTCCTTAGAGGCACTTGGAATGGATGTCCACAAGCATCAGGTCTTTTTTTTAACCGAGAGAGGCAGACTCCGGCTCTATCCTTTTCCCACCTTGAGAGTGTAGTTTGAGGTCTTTCCAGCTCATGGGTCTTCAGAGAGAGAGAGGTCCTTCTAGGTGCTCAGAAAAGGCTTTGAAAACCCCTCCCTTCCCCAACTTTGTGTTAGGAAAACTACTGACAGAATGATCTGTGAAAGTTAGCGTATTCTCTGTGGCTCAGATGGAGGAGAATTACGTTCAGAGAAGACTGAGTTCATACAGAGATTCTGGCACTAAGGCGGAAACAGTATTTTATTTGGATAATTTGGGGTGATTACCGCTAAGGCACCTACACTTTCCACATGTAACCTAAGGGCATTCTTAATGAATTGCAAGAAACATTTTGTTCAACCTTGTCAGAGAGCCACTAAACGACTTCCTCCAGGCAGTAGGCTTCACTCTCTTATTTCTAAACATAAATTAAATACTTTAAAAAACTGTCTTGGAGACTCACATTCTTGTGTAGAATAACTCCTTTTTCTATTTTTAGCTACATGTCTATCTGTGCCATGGTTTGAACAAAACAGACCTGCATTGAGGTTACGGTTTTATTAGTTAGATGCTGAGTTGATAATTTTGGGGGAATCTAGTAGATGAGGCTCAGGCAATGAGGGCAAATGAAATTGCATAAAAAGTGGTGTTTAAAAATTCATGTAAGCTAATGTACTTTAAATGCTATTAGGGCTGTGATTACTGCTGAAAAAAACATACGTCTGAAAAAGGGCAGAATATGTAAAAACACCATTATACTTCCTGAAACAGCTAGGAAACATGTCAGTTGTGATTTCTGAGTTTCAAGGTAAGAAATGTGGTAGCCTTGGCCAGAACCAATGCATTGGTTTCATGTGAGAGGCCACTGGCTCACATGCCGGTGAGCTATTCCAAGTGTAATTCTCACCCTCATAAGCACTCTGGGGAGATCCTGCTGCCCATTCTATTCCCTGTCCTGGAGGCAGAGTGAGACTGAAAAGGGCGGCCAGCCTACCCATAGGCATTTACAGCTTTTCACCCATCCTCAGCGTTGCACACTTCAGTCTTAAGCATTGACTGTTTCTTTTTTAAAATATATATTTTTACTTATTTGGGAGAGGGAGAGAGAGAGAGAAACATCAATTACAAGAGAGAATCATTGATTTGTTGCCTCCTGCACACCCTCTACTGGGGATCAAGCTCCAAACCCTTGAATATCCTCTGATCTCCTGGTTCAGATGTTGACTTTCAACCCCTGAGCCACACCTGCTGGGCAAGCATTGACTGTTTACGTGATTATAAACTGCAATTTAATACTACTAAAGGGCCTAAGGTAACACAACCAGAAACCTCTTAAAAATCACACGGTGGCTGAATGCAGGGTCACTCTAGCTTTATGGATTGACCTGAGAACCCAAACATTATTGATGACCTTCCTTCCACGGGAGGGTGATCTCTAAATTCCAAACTAGGCATTTAAAAACCTAGAATGTAGAATATAATCAACTAGAGGCTTGGTGCACAAAATTTATGAATTTAGGGGGGTGTTCCTCAGCCCAGCCTGCACCCTCTCCAATCTGGGACTTCTCAGGGGATGTCAGACTGCCGGTTTAGGATCAGGCCTAAACCAGCAGCCAGACATCCCTCTCACAATCCAGGACTATTGACTCTCAACTGCTCACCTGCCTTACAGCCTGATCAACCCCTAACCATTCCCCTGCCAGCCTGATTGACATGCTCCCCTACTAGCCTGATTGTCCCCAACTGCCCTCCCCTGCTGGCCCAATCAGCCCCAACTGCCCTCCTTTCTTATAGGCCTGGTCACTCCCAACTGCCCTCCCCTGCGTGCCATCTTGTGGTGGCTATCTTTAATCACATGGGGGCACCATATTTGACCATATGGGGTCTGTCATCTTGTGCAAGGGCATGAGGGTCAATTTGCATATTACATCTTTATTTATTAATTTAATTTAATTATATTATTTTTAAAATAAATCTTTATTGTTCAGATTATTACAAATGTGTTCCTCTCCCTCCCCCCCAATTGCTCCCCTTCACCAGGTTCCCTCTGCCCTTTCCCCAACCCCCATTGTCCTCATCCATAGGTGCACAGTTTTCGTTCAGTCTCTTCCTGCAACCCCACTCCCCTTTTCCCTGAGAATCGTCAGTCTATTCCCCTTCCATACCTCTGATTCTATGATATTCACCAGTTAATATTGTTCATCAGATTTTTTAATTCCCTTGGTTTTTAGTTTCACTTGTTGATAGTTACGTATTTATTGTTCATAATTTTTATCTTTATCTTCTTCCTCTTCCTAAAGAACCCCCTTCAGCAATTCATATAATTCTGGTTTGGCGGTAATGAACTCCTTTAGCTTTTTTAAAATTTTATTTGTGAAGCTCTTTATCTGGCCTTCAATTCTGAGTGGTAGCTTTGCTGGGTAGAGTATTTTTGGCTATAGGTTCTTGCTATTCATCACCTTGAATATTTCTTGCCATTCCTGTCTGGCCTGCATGGTTTCTGTTGAGAAATCAGCTGACAATCATATGGGTGTTCCTTTATAGGTAACTATCTGCTTTTTTTCTTGCTGCTTTTAATATTCTCCCTTTGTCTTTTGCTCTTGGAATTTTAATTATGATGTGTCTTGGTGTGGTCCTCTTTGGATTTCTTTTGTTTGGGGTTCTGTGTACTTCCTGGACTTGTAAGTCTATTTCTTTCCCCAGGTCGGGGAAGTTTCTGTCACTATTTTTTCAAATATGATTTCAGTATCTTGCTCTCTCTCTTCTTCTAGGACCCCCATAATTCTGATGT
The DNA here is from genome assembly GCA_963924515.1 of Vespertilio murinus. Lineage (NCBI taxonomy): Eukaryota > Metazoa > Chordata > Mammalia > Chiroptera > Vespertilionidae > Vespertilio > Vespertilio murinus. Next base: position 154,335,943 of record OZ004708.1, read on the forward strand.
TGGTTTGCTTGAAATTGTCCCAGAGGTTTCTTACACTATCTTCAATTTTCTGGATTCTCTTATCTTATTGCTTCTGCAGAGGAGTGTCTGGCTCTTTGTGTTCTAAATCTTTGACTTGATTCTTATGATCTTCCAATCTGTTTTTCGGACTCTGTGTAATATTTTTTATTTCAGACAATGTTTTCTTTATTTCTAGTTGATGCCTTTTCATATCCTCATAGGTCTTGTTTCTTTATCAGCCTTTTTTGGAAATTCCTGAAAAACCTTAAAACTGTAGTTTTGAACTCAATGTCCATTCTTTTCTCTTCCTCCATCTTCTCCCTTTGTGTCCTGCCTCTTCTCTGCATTTTAGTTGTTTTCCTGATTTGATGGAATAGTTTTGTGTGCTAAGTGTTCTGGTAGAGCCCAGTAGCACAGCCTTCCCAGTTACCTGAGGTGGACAGTCTTGGTATAGCTCTTTGTGGGCTGTGTGTGTAGTCTTGTTGTTAAGCCTTGCTTATTGTTGGTATCACAGGGAAGCGTTCATCTCCAAGCCAAATGGCTGTGAGGATCAGCAGTGTCTCAGCTAGGAGGGCTTCTATACTCCGTTTGGATGGGGTGGAGTCTCTGGGTAGAGCAGACAATCTTTGGTTCCCTGTCAGTCTTGCCTTAGGAAAGTCTTATTTGCGGTGAGTCACACAAGATTGGTTCCAGGCTCTCACACCTCTTTGGTAAAGGCACAGATAATCTTTGGATTCCAGTCAGTTCCTCCTTAGAGAAAGCCAGCCTCCGGGAGAGCTTCTGTGCTCAGCTTGGATGGGGCGGAGTCTTGGGATGGTGCAGACAAGCTTTGGTTTCCCATCGGCCCCTCCCTGAGTTCTGCAGTAATGGCCACTGGCTTCACACACCTCCGAGAGATCTCTGCCCACTGCCTGACAGTCCAGCCTCTCCCTGACTGGGGCTGTCTATCAGAGCAGTAGGATGATTCTGTTTTCCTCCTGAACAAGAAAGCCAGCAGCGAGTTAGCTGTCCACCCTCTCTGTGTGCTTGGAGTAAGCCAGCAGCGAGTAAGCAGCAAACTCAGCCCACCCTCTCCATGTGCTGGGAATAGGCCAGCAGTGAACTAGTCCACTCTCTCTGAGCGCTGTGAGAAAGCCAACAGAGAACTTTGGGGCCGCCTTTTTCTTGTGCACATTTATCCGTACTTTCACATTTTCTGAGCCTCAGCATGCTTCTCTATCCTTCCCAGATGGTAGAGCCTCCTCTCAGCCAGCCATCCCGTGCTTCATGGCAATGTTTCCCCTATTTTCCTGTTCCTAATTTAAAATTGTTGTGGTAGGCTGCATTTCGGTGTCTACCCTATGCCGCCATCTTGGTTTCTTTCTGCATATTACATCTTTATTATGTAGGATGAGCTGTGTGGTGTTCTTTGGAGATAGGTATCTGTGACTGTAAACTTCATAGGGTTTTCTCTCTGTTCTGTCAATTTACCATAATCAGATACTGATGGTCCCATCTAGAGCAGGAGGGCCAGACTGTGAGCTCTGTGGTGATAATATTCCTACTGGTCTTGTTCCTTATATAGTGCCAGGCCCAAAGTTGGCACCTAGTAAATATTAATTGACTGAATGAATGATCACAGATATTTTTTAGCTTTATCCAATTCAGTTTGGTATTTGGGAAAGAGTTAATATTTGGAGTGTAGCTCATCTGTGAATGGTTAAAGAGAGATCATGGATCCTTGCTAAGTTTCTGAAGGGGTGAAAGCACTACCCACATTTTGTTTTCACTTATTCCAAATAAGTAGTGGCCATACACAGGACGTCATTTGTCTCACATTTTCTCAGACTATTTTAAACAATTACTGCTGTTTAAGTTGGAGGGTTCTCCATTTTGCACATGAACATCTTTGTGAATGCGCAGCCTCGGAATATGTGTCTTTGTCCAGTTCTGAATCCAGCTGAAGAGATAGGTGGTGGCTCCTATCTGCATGTTGACCTAGAACTTATCTTTCATTATCAGTTGATATATTTTAAACTTGTTGCTAGTGACCAAGACACTACCGGCCTATTTCAATAATGATGTCAAGAGGTTGAATTACCCCAGTGCATTTTTGTATGCTCATTTCTTTGCCTTTACCACCCTATTGCTTTTTGGCCAACTATCTAGTTATTATAATTGCAGAAACCCCAAAATACAGCCCCTCTGTTATTGCTTGGCCATGTGCATTAGGGTCATTCTATGTGTGCTTACTATAGATGCATAAAATGTATAACGCATGTATTTAAATTTATGGATATTCCTGTATGTAAAAGCATAATTTTTATCCCTTTTCTTTTAAGGCTGCCTGTGATTTATTTTAGTTTTAGTTTCCACTGGAATAGGCCAGAAAGGCTTTCTAGAGCAGCTTCATTGCCCAAGGAACAGGCAGGCAACCAGGCCTTTGAATGCCCTCATTTGTGTTTAGCTTTCACATTGCTTCCTGGCTCCCGTTCCTCATTGAAGATGTTGAAATGCCCATGAAGGGGAAATGGAAGCATCTGGGGGCCCAGGGGCTGTGTGTCTTCCAAAAGTGCTCACGTTGGGAGCCCTGCCTGATGGTGTTGATTGTGTTTAGGGCTGATAGAAATACAAGGGAGTCAGGAAGGTGGAGGGAGCTCGGCACCCCTCACAGTGGTAAGAATAGTTTTGGCCATAGGCTTGGAGTTCCTTGCATTTTGAGATGGAAATATACCCATGATATTTCCCCCTAGGTATGGATGCCTCCTTTGTCCTCCTAGAGTAAACATCTAAGGAGCCCTAAGGGAGCCCGCAAGAGGCACTGGAGCAAGAAGGCTTTCTCTCCTTCCAAATTCAGCCTCCATATTCCCTTTGCATTCATTCCTGCTATTTGAGCTGGAGATATTTCCAACTAGAAACTGGCCAAACAGCTACAAAGCCTATGAATGCAGACCCAGGCTTTCTTAAGTCCAGATTCAAGGCCAAGAGTTTAAGTTTTTCCTCTTATAAATGATCTTCTAAATGTCTTTCAACAGAAACCAAAAATTTGGTGATTTAAAAATAGTCATAAACATACTGGGGCCAAAGCTAAGAGGTTAAAGGTTAAAGCCTTTTCTATGAGCTGAAAACAATCCCGGAAAGTTTAGAAGGTTGAGTTTAACAGATATTTGGATTGACTTTTAAAAGAGGAAAAATGTGACCGAAAGCCAGAAACATTTGTAGAAACATCTGTAAGGGCAAACTATTTTCCATATATGCTTCCCCACAGCCCCCACCAATCTCCACCCTACTATTTTTTAAAGACAAATAACATTAAGAAATTGTAAGAATAACACATGAATTAATTCTTGTTTTTCACAATTTCAAGCACTTTGGAAATAGAGCTAAAAGTGGAGGTTTCTCTTCACTCTCCTCTCTCATACCACTTCTGCTTTTTTAGGGTAAACTTTTTGAATAATCTAGAATGTGTATATTATATAAATAAGAAAATATATAGCTTCCCTTATTATGTAGATAATCAAATATATTCACTTTTGGCTTCATAAAGAAATTAAAATGCCAATCTTGTCTGCATCTTTTTAAAAAAACTTTTTAAGTGAATTTTCTGGGGTGACAAAATAAAAATATATAGGTTTCAGATGTACAATCCTATAATACATCATTTGTATAGTAGAGGCCTTGGTGCACAAAATTTGTGCAAGGGGTGTGGTTCCCTCAGCTCAGCCTGCACCATCTCTAGTCTGGGACCCCTTGGGGGATGACCTTGGGATTGGACTTAAACTGACAGTCAGATATCCCTCTAATAATCTTGGACTGCTGGTTCCTAATTGTTCACCTGCCTGCCTGCCTGGTTGACCCTAACTGTCCCCCGCCCCTGCAGGCCTGATTGCTGCTCACTGCCTATGTATGCTGGCCTGATTGCTCCTAACTGCCCCCCGTGCCAGCCTGGTCACCCCTAACTGTCCCCCTCATAGGCCTGGCCACCCGTAACTGCACCCACCTGCTGGCCTGATCACTCCCAACTGTCCCCCACTGGCCTAATCGCCCATCACTGCTTCCCCCCCTTGCCAGCCTAATTGCCCCCAACTGCCTCCCCTGCTGGCCTGGTTGCCCCCATCTGCGCCCCCTCCCCACTGGCATGGTAGCCCCTAACTGCCTTTCCACTGGCCTGGTCACCCCCAACTGCCCTGTCCCCCACTGACCTACTCACCCCTCAATGCCCTCCCTGCCAGCCTAATCACCCCTAATTGCCACCCATGCTGGCCTGGTTGCCCTATGCAGCCTGCTTGTTCAGTTGTTTGTTGTCCCTCACTAACCACCCTGCTGATCTGGTCATAGGCAGCCATCTTGTGAGGGCATGAAGGTCAATTTGCATATTACCTCTGTATTATATAGGATTGTATTGTGTTCACTACTATTGTGTTAAAACTATTCTTTTACTGCCCTTCCTCAAGCTTCAGATTGACCTCACAATATATCTTACACCAAGTTTAAATTTTTTTTTTTAAAAACAGTATCTCCTTCCATCACTATATCTGCATCTTTTTAAGAGAATCAGTTTGCCTTGTAGATATTTTCATGTAAGCACCAAGGTATATACTGCATTTTATTTAACAGTATTTCTGAGTAATCTGGTGTCTGGCTACTTGGGTCTGGAACCTGGCTGTGTCCATTACAAGCTGTGTGAGTTGGAGCAAGTCTCTCATCCTCTCTTACAGTTTTATCTGTAATGGGGTGATAATTGTATCCACCTCAAAAGGTTTGATAAGGCAAACTGAATTTATGTATGAAAAGCACTAATTACTACACAAATGTTGGTTATTATTATTATTGAGGAATTGTGACTTATTTTCTTCCTATAATGAACATTTTATATTTTAATCAAGTTTATAGAAAACTATTTCAAATAATAATTTACAAGTAAGATAGAAACTTGGAAATGGATTGCTGAGAGAAATGTGTGTATATTTTAAACCTTGATAAATTACCTTGTAAAAATGCCTCATTAATTTATACTCCCACCAACAGTATTTTTTTGTTTATAATTTCATCCATATTGGATATTATCAATCTTTTATATTTTTCCAAGTCAATTAAAATGATATTTTAATTATAATAAGGTTAATAATCTTTATTATGTGAAGAATAAGAAATGTTTATTTTCATTTGTCAATTTATAGACTTATAACCTATATATATTAATCAATCTTTTATTAGTTACATATGTTGTTCACATTTTCTCTTATTCTTGACTTTTTAAAATAGTGTCTTTTGGCAAACAAAAACATTTACCTCAGTGTAGAAGCAAATCTGTCCGTTTTTTCCATCTTAGTTTTTGTGACTTTCTCATTAGGAAGGCCTTCCCAAACCTATGGTGGTAAATATACTTTTAAATATTTTCTTTACCAGTTTTACTCTGTGTGTGTTTTTAAACTTATATTCATGTTTTGTTTGTTTTTGTTTTTTTTAAATTTTAAACTTGGTGTGAAGTACTCTGTCTTTTTTGGAGCTATATGAAGTAAGGATATTTGAAAGACAGTGTGACATTTTTCAGAGAGATGAACAGTATTATTTTAACTTTCTGGAATTAGAAATCCACTAATAAAAAGAAAAATACATCTTGAAGAACTTAGCAATTAACTCTTCTGTATAGTAAGTATTGAGTGCTGTTGGTTCTCTCTGATAATATGGGAATGCAAACCCTCACAAAGCTGTGTCACAGAAAACAGGAGCCATTCTTTTACTGCCCTTCCCCCAGCTTCAGATGGACCTCACAGTATATCTTAGCTCTCTCTTAGTAGAAAAGAAAATTTTAAAATAATATTCAAATCTTCAGAAATTTCAGAAAATACATAATTTGAAAGAGTTGTTCAGTAATTTGATAAATTGGAAATTTACCAAGAGAAAAGAATTAGTATAAGCATTTCTTTCCTGTCATTTGGAATTGTTACAAAAAGAGTTTTGCCATATGTTTTGGGGGAAGGGAGGGGAGTTTGACGATCTATCTTCCAAAGTCTTTTACTTCTTTTAGGACAACATTTGGGTTATGTCTGTATCAGGGCAAAACATGTGCATTATTTGCAGCATCTTGAAAAGGGGGATAGAATTTTCAGGAGCTGGCCAGATCACTTAAGACTGAAAATAGAAGAAGCAACTTTCCTTCCCCTAGTATTACAAGTGCACTGACCTTAGTGCACTTGTAATACTGGTTTTATGTGGACATCCCACAAGCTTAGTGTGATTCAGTGGGGAGAGCCCAGGTTTGTTTGCCTTTAATGTAGAAAATGCTCTCAGTGATTTTAGGGACTTTCTACATTGCTAGTTTCACTAAAAGCAAAATCGATTCATTAAGAAATTAGGTTTTGTATTTAAAAAGTCAGGAAAAAATTATTACCCATTCTTTATTCTCCATAAATCCTGTACTGAACTCACTTTGACTTCCTTACACATTGTGTATTTTATTATTATTATTTTTTTTAGAGGTGCATCTCTACTTTTATTTATTTTTTTAATTTAATTTAATTTTGTTGTTTAAGGTATTACAAATAGTAGTACATATGTCTCCTTTTTTTTCTTTTTTTTTTTTTTTAAAAAAGGAGTCATGGTGTATTTTAAAAAGGATTTTCCAAATTGGAAAACCTGCTGGTTTTCTTCTCTATTTCTTATTTGATTTTAACCTTTCATTTTTTCCCCTTGCCTTTTTGTTCTTCCACATCTCTCTGATTCCTAGTTTTACATTCTTTCTTCTCTCTTTCAGTTTTCTTCCTCCTTATTCCTAGCATCTGATGTTGGTGGACAAGCTTTTCAGAATTTATAAAGAACACAGATAATTTGGCTTAAATTCTAACATATGCTCTGATTTTATCTAACTTTATTTTGGGCAAGAATATTGAATGATTGTGGGAATAAACTTAGCTCCAAATCAGCAAAATTGTCATGTGGTGATTCAGAATTTAGCCTGTTTGAATATTTCACATCCTTCATGTTTGTAAGATGTTAACTCTTAAGTCTTCAAACGTGGGAGCCTATAGCTATCTAACACCGGGGACTTATGAATCTGATAAGCTTGTGTTCAAATCCTCGATCTCCCACCAGCTAAACATATTTTTGGGCAAATTTTAAAACTCTCTAAATCTTAGATTCCTCTTTGGTTAAAGGAGGCAGAAATAGCCATCTCTTGGGTGATTATAAGAATTAAATCAGTGCTTAGCTTAATGCATGGCTTATTGAACTAATTCCATGAGAGGTAGTTGTTTCTCAGATTTATATTATAGTAATACATTTAGTATTTAATAAATTTAGTAATACATAATGTAATTATACATTACTATAATTACAATTATAGTAATACAAAAAGGAAAAGAGTATGGGGAGAGTCTAGTTTGAATTTATACTGAGTCTGAATTTCAGAAAAATGTCCCAAATGTATCTAGTGCTGATCATTTCCTAAAACAGTTATTTAATTTCTAAGAGTTGCAGAATGGCGTTCATGTTTTTGTTGTTGTTTGTTTTTGTTTTTAATTCAGTCATTTCTTCTGCATACTGGCTTCTATTAAAACAAAAGAAAAACAAAAAGAAGAGCAACCTGATCTCCACCAAGATTTCATACCTCCTCCCGTCCCCCCCCTTTTTTTTTTGATAGTTCTATTTGGACAACCCTTCCTTGAAGACATGGATGTTGGGTGTCCAGCTGCTTAATTGGGGTTATGGGGTTACAGAAAAGATGTATAGTCAGTGTTACTATATCAAAATATTATTGTATTTTATAAATTCTTTTTTGTTTGTCTCAAAATTATTGAGCAAAGATAATGTTGGAATTCTTTTTTTTCCTTATCACATTGATTAATCATTAAGTAAATATAATAAACCCAATTGCTTTAAAATTATGTCCCTTATTTTTGTGATCACTGGTAGAATCAAAGATAGTGAAAACTGGCAGGGAGCTCGGGAGTCAGCCAGAGGCTTTATTGTAGATCTGAGGACATTGGAGCCACAGAGCTTCAATGACTTGCCTAAGGTTATGTCTCCGCTTTGTGGCAGATCCACGGCTGGATACCAGGCCTCAGGACTCCAGATTTAATGTTTTATGCTGTGAGTCTAAGAAACATAAGAACAAATGAAATTTATTTCCACACCAAATTCACTGCTTTAGCACTAGTTCTTATTGCCATTGGATAATGCTAACATGTACTTCCACTGGTATATATTGCTATTGGATGCTACTGTGTGCTCCTCACATTTGGGGCGTATGTCATCAGTGGTAATAAGATGGCTTCAGGAGGTATTCAGGACTGTCATCTTTAATTCTGATGGTTCTATATTTAGTTTAATATTTATTAGAAAAAAGTATACTCAGAACATCATATCTTTGGTTTAATGATACTATTATTTAGGATAAGGCTCAAGTTAAATAATAAAATAAAGTGTTGAGTAAATAATTTTAACTTAAACTTTAAAAAGATTATTTGAATAGGACTATCCTAAGACACTAGAAATTTAATACTAAAGAGAACAAAGATGTAGGGTGGAATTCTAAAGCAATTAGGTTTATTATACCTATTAATCCTGAATCATTGTGATAAGGAAAAATGGAAGAATTCCCACAATGTCTTAGCTCAATGATTTTGAGATACACAAAGTAACAGCCTCATGACACTTAAAAACTCCAGGGGAGAGGAGAGGCAAAAAGATAGAGGAAGAAATATAGATGTCATCTACAGGTAATGACAAATGCTACAAATAAAATGAATAAAGGTAAGAAGAGAATAGTGAGTTCTGTTATTTTTTAAACAGTTAATAAAGGCCTATTTGAGAAGATGGTTATTTGAACTAAGAATGAAGGCAGTGAGGAAGTGAGCGTGCTTATATCTGAGGGAACAGCATGCCTGGCAGAGGAAACAGCAAATGCAAGGGCCTGGAGGTTGGAGGAAACTCAGCAAGTTGAAGGGACAGCAGAGGCCAGGGTGGCTGAAGCGGAGTGAGGTGGGTGGGAGTGGGGGGAGCAGGAGGAGAGATCAGAGAAGTGACAGAAATGTATATCTATTAGGGACTTACAGTCCTTTAGAATGCTTCTCTGAGTAAAGGGTACTTGGATAAGGCATAAACTGTGAAAGTGTATATACAGAACTTAAATGTGGGCAACCCTGATGTATTAATGTACAGAATTGATTTCTGATATAAACGACTGGGGAAAAGATATCTTTGGAGGACTAGGGGAGAGAAGTTCATGATACAGGTATATTGAGAAAATTTCAGTTCAGGTTCATGATCAGCTTCACTTCAGCAGTATGATCACCAGCTCCTCCCAGACCTATCCTACCCTAGCATTACATGTTTAGAATACTATGGTTGATAGTGATCACATGGCCATGCCAGGGGTAGGATCCAGGGTTTGAGTTATGTCTCTAGTTTTTCTTATCATTCTTCTCATCTTCACCCTGATTTCTTTTATGTAGCCCAGTTCATTTCAAAAGCTAGGTCATTAGAGTATAGTTAATTTTGTGGCTGATATAATTTGAGTCAGATCCTTCTCTCCCTCTCTCTGTTTTTTTATATCTCAGTTGCTATTGAGAGAAAAACACCACTCTTTGAAAACTCAACTGATGCATTTTCAGAGTGATTTAAAATATTGTGGGAACTCTGGTTTCCCTCCTAAGTATGATTACATGTTCAGAAGCGCCCATGTTCTCTGTGCATGGTGCTCCCGTTGGCTTGAAAGACAGGGCTAGAACATAAGGAAAAGCTGGGAGTTTCTGAAGTGGTGCAATTCTGGAGCGGAAGCAAGCACTTGCTTTTTCTGCTTATTATCCTCCTGACAGATTACTAATAGTGCTTTGCCATCTTGTGGTCTGGATTAGTTGTCTTTCTTGAATCACCATGATTTGAGAGTGGGGAGGATTTAATTATTCTATGAGCAGACATTCACTTCTCCTTAAATGCATTTTTCTATCTTTATGATTCACCCCCTTCTTATTTTCTCTCTGTTTGGGGATGTATTGAATTGACTGCCACCTTTGGGGAGCTTCTGTCCTCTTCCTCCTTCCTTCCCCAGTCATATGGCCCTTTCCGCTGGCACCAGGAAAGCACTCTGCATCCTTCTCCCATAAGACCAGGGAACTGGGTCCTTTCCAACTCATCACTGTTGTCATGTAGATCTTCCTCTTTATGAAGTGCCAGTAATACATATTTATTCTAGTCTATTTTCTTACTTATCACCTAATATGCTTATGGGTTAGCCAATTCAAAGAAACTAAATTGGGTATTACCAGCAAAAAAACATACTTGAAAAGATAGATCTGCCCTTTACAGACTTCCATAATGAAAACCTAGAAATAGAAAACAGTCATCCATACTTTTGGATAATCCCAATTATTTACATGGATTCTTTGACAGTATTAATTTTGGTTTGACATCCTTGGTTTCCCTTCCTTCAGCATTTTACTCTCAATATCAAATTCTCATTGATTCTAAAAGTTTTCAATTATGGAACAAAGCATGGGAAAACAGAAAATTATAATCAGACTCTGGATTCTCAAAATTAGAATATGCCAAGAGTAGGGGATGCCAGGTTTGAGTAGCTTCATTTTAGCACTGACTTTAGCAAGTGTTTCACCTTGAAATGATAGTTCATTGCAAATCTTTTACAATTGGTATTTGAGAATTTTGTATTTTGTTTGAGGAAGACAGTCATTCTTAGGCTAAATGTTTTTTGCTCCAATCCCTCCCTAAATCCATTCATCTCTTGGCCTCCTAAGATATTCTGAGAGTTTCTAAAATAGTAAACAGCCTCTTCCCCTTAGTGGCAACCACCAATACTTATTTAAAATTGGAACTTAGTTCAGTCCATGTGAATCAGAGGTTGAGCATTGACTTATGAACCAGCAGGTGATGGTTGGATCCCTGATCAGGGCACATACCTGGGTTGCAGGCTCCATCCCTAACAGGGACATGCAGGAGGCAGCTTATCAAATCTCTCTTATTATTGAGGTATCTATCTTTCCCTTTCCCTTCCTCTCTGAAAATCAATAAAAAATATTACAAAATAAAATTGGAACTTAAATCTAGGTGCAAAAGCTCAAGGTGCTTGTTAATTGTTAGTGTTATGTCTGTTTGGTCTCTCAAAAACTCTTCATGAATTTTGCTTTACTGTACCTGGTTATACAGTGGTTTAGGGTATACTTTCCTGTTCCAGTTCTAGTCTTTCAGGTGTGCTGACATAATCTTCATAAATTTTAATTGCCAAATTATAAATATTATTATAAGTTTTTTAAAAGAGATGTTTAAAATCATTCACAGCCCTTACAAATTAATTATTTTGATATTTCATGTTTCTGTAGCCATTTTGAATAATGGATGAGTTTAATCCAGTCTGCCTACCCAATTGGCTGTCTCTAGTGAGTCTCTATTACCTGAAATCTTACTCAGCATTCCCCTTCGGCAGATAAGGATATAGAGATATGAGAAATTATATTTTTAAATTACAGGAATTAATTTGATTAAAGCAGAGTCTTGAATCTCTGTATGATTATCATACAGATGCATAGATCACACAGCTTAATTCATATAACATCCCAGAATCTCTGAGCGGTGTGGATGGTTAAATAAATATGGATGTGTGAAGGAGCCCAGGAGGTGTTGGTGCCAGCTTTTCTCTTGGTATTTAAGGGGTTGGCCACCGCTCTTTCCCAATCGCAACCATCTGAGCAGTGGCTGTGCCCTCTATGAGAGACTGGCACAACTTTCTTTAGCAGAAAACCACAGCTGTAATCGGTTGAAATGTTCATTTTTTTTTATGCCTGAGGGCAAACCTTCAAAATGGAATTTTATACTCCTAGGAAATATGTACTTCAAACTTGGTTTTTGTAAATTACCAAAGAAAAATGCACATATTTACAGTTAAATGTACATCATTTGGTGATGGACCAACTCCAACGATCGGGAGGCAGAACTGACACAGATAGGTTTCCATGAAATTCTCTTGATTAATGTTGCAAATGCTATTATGTCTGCGCTCCGCTCAGCTTCCCTCAAGCTCCCTTACTGGTCCTGTGTACTGATCTTGGCTTCTGTGTACATTTTCTCTGAAGGGCTGGCGCCTGGAACCTTCTTCAGAGGGCAAGCCATGGAGCTCCTGCCCCACACCAACACACACACACACGCACATGCACACGCACACGCACACGCACACACACCCACAATGCACACACAGCTGGAGGTGAATGGGGATTAAGTACCCTCCACCCTTTTCTCTCAACCCATCCTTAGCAGCTGGCTGACTAGTGTGGGAGAGAAAAGCTCACTCCATGCCTGTAGGCGGGACCAACCCTTCTTGTTGATTGATTGATGGATTCTCTATAAGATCTGTGGTGTCATTTACGCTGCAGAGCTCCCCGCAGGATCAGGCTGAGAGTGAGGCTGCACTTGAAAATGCAGTTTGCTTGGCTTCTTCTATTTCCACTTCCCACTTCCCTCTCTCCTCTGAGTCCTTCTTTAATCAATCACTCGCCATGAACACTGCTCTCTGGGTCCACTTCTGGGCAACTGACCTATGGCAGTTTTCTTCTGTAGGAGCTCTAAGAAATTCAACGCATTACTTGATGTTTTTTTTTTTATCAGTATTTTAAAACTATTTTTATCTCTTGTTTGCTAATTTGGGCTACATGTGAACAAGTGGGTGATCTTAAAATTTAATTTAAAAATCAAGCAAGGTATAGATCATACATAGTTGCCACCTACTGAGGGAAGTGGCACTGTGTGCCACATCCTTGACCCATTTTCTCTGATTTTCATAAAAATCCTGCATTGTAACAATGAGTCCATTGAAGTCCAGAGACATTTACTAATGTGTCCAAAATCATAGAGCTGGTAATTGGCAGAACCACAATTTATATCCAGATAGTTCTGGTTTTAATGCTTTAGCTTTTTCAACTGCTGCCCTGCTGACTCTCTTGCCTTCTTGATGTATTAAAATATCTATTTCTAGATGCCATCAAAGGTGGATTCCAACATCGAAGTTCATAACCTACTAACATTGGAGGAGACTGTCTCTTTATTAAGAAATAACAAAATATGTTACTAGACATCAAACTTAACTCACCAGAATGGGAGTGATTAAAATAATTTCTAATAAACATTGGAGTTAAGTCATGTCAATCTGTTGTGTAGAGAGAAATCTTTGTCCAGTTTGTAAGAGAATCTGGATAGTTCAAAGGAAAACAAAATCATGGAGAAGGTGCAAACAGAAAAGGGAGTAGGGAATGTGCATTGGGAGGATGGAGATTTCTCCCTCTCAGGTGGTCATGCTTAGTCCCATGACTGTATTGTACTGGGATGCTGTTTAGAAAATGACTTTCTCCTGCCTCTAAATGGACCATAGCATCCTGAAAACCTTAACTCATCTCACAGGAGTCACCAGCACCTTATATGGAGAGACCCTTAAAGAAAAAAAAGGAGGGATAATGAGCTGGGTTCTTTTTGAATTATTGATTGCAAAACAATCCCTCCACATGTGAAAATTTCAGCAAGAATACATGAAAACCACACCAGTGACCATTCAAGTTCCTGTAAGGTGATGTCACCACTTATGAGCACTGCAGACAATACTGCTTTTTCTTCCTGGAGTGTTGTTCCCCCATCCCTTTGCCTGGTTGTTTCTTGCTATCTTTTAAAGATAAATCTCAGGCATCACCTCTCCCAGAAAGCCTCCTCTGATAGCCTCAGGTTGGACAATGTTCCTTTTTTTGTAGACTTGTAATACCAAGAGTAATCATCCAGAAAAAATGCTTAGCTTATCATCTTGAAAGAATATCTTTTGCCTGTTAACCTTCCCATTAATCTGAAAGCTCCTTGAAGTCAGTAGTTCTGTCCTGTTATCTCTTTATTCCCAGTCCTTGATAATGTGCAAGGCAGAGTTAACTCTCAGGCACTGTGTCTTTTTGGTATTCATGGTTTATTCTTATACATTGTTTCAAAGCCTTTCAGGAGGCTTGGGTAGAAGAATTACTGAAGAATTAGAAGGCACTGGGAACATTTATTCAGGCTTTTGGAGCAAGAGGGTCTTGAAGAGAGGGCAATGTCCAGGAGGCTTAGAGAAGTTTGGTAGACAGATGCCATTTGAGGGCTACTTGGAAACATCGTTTAAGAAGTGAGGATATGGGAAGAGAACACCCTCTGAACTGATGAAGGATAAAAAGGAGCTTGCATTTGAGCCAAAACAAGGTAGTAGGAGGAGTGTAGACTCAGATTGGACTCTATATTCTGGAAGGTTCTTTTTCTGTGAGTTTCATTATCTATAAAATGGGCATAACAGCACTGATTTCAGAGAGGACTTGTGGGGATAACCCAAAGATTAATAAGATAGTGCCCGGCAGATATTATGTGCTCCATAAAGTTTGCCTCAGACCTCCTCAGTGACCTTTTGTCTTTGGTTTAGGTCACTAAGTAGCTGGGAAGGATAGCAATATGGGAAGAGAGAGTGTAACAGTGGTCATGCATCCATTTCTGTGTTCTTCTGATACACATATTACTGAGCATATACAATGTGCCAGGCACATAGAATAAGTATGTATGTGTACATCACTTATACAGACAATGGATTAATTAATACATAACATCTAAGTGGATGGTAAGGCAGTAGATAATCTAAAAAGCCAGGCACAAGAGAGGACTGACTAATTCTATCTAAAAAAAAATCAGGGAGTACTTCACAGAGTAATCAATCTTCAAATGAGACTTGAAGGGATGAGAAGTTCACCCCATGGATGAGATGAAGAAGGAGGCACCTATCAAGGCAGAGAGGTTCATGATGGGCTTGTTTGGATATTGCTGGGGTGGAGATGTAAGAGGACAGGGGTAGGAGATGATGATGGTGAGCTGGACAAGAGACAGGATGCAAAGGGCCTTCCTGCCATGCTATGGAGTTTGGAATAGGTCCTAAGGACACAGTGGAACCAACTGCATTTGGAAATTGATAAGGAAGTCATCGAGAGGCAGGGTTAGAACATCTAAATGTGAAGTGCGATCATGTTGATGGTGATTTCTTGGCTCCTGCCAAGCTTTTTAAAATTTATTTCTTGATTTTTCTATTAATGTTGGAAGTGATTAATAAAGCTGTTCATTTGATTTATAATAACATTACTAATTTTTTTAAAAATTCTGGTCTCATGGTCCTCATTTTGTTTTAATGGACTATAAATCCTTAAGTGTTCACGCTTATTAAATAACTAATGTGGGATTCATTCATTCTTTCAACAAATATTTACTGATAATCTGCTCTGGGCCAGCCTATAATAGACCTTGAGGGCAGAGTGAGTCCATACCTTGTGGAGCTGCCATTGCAATGAGGAAGACAGAAAATAGGTTAAAAAATATATAATATAGCCATGGGTGGAGGAGGTAAGGGGAGTCCTAACTTAGGGAAGTGATCCCCCTACCTGACATCTGTGAGGAGTACAGGGTAGAAGTCCTTATTCAGCAAACTTGAAATGTTCTTTCGTTGTTATCTGTAATCTTCTTGGAATCCAGTAGGTAGTAGTGTCTGTTTTCTCTCACTCAGAATGACAGCATGGAAACTGCATCTGCCCCCAGTCATTGGGCACATCCGGAATCAGTTGTGGGGAATGAAATATTATGCTCTGAGCCTAGTCCTTTTTCTGGGGTTTCTCCCAGAAGGATTCTGATATCTATTTTCCAATCTAGAAACCAGAGAATTTGATTGGAGAATAATAGCATCTACTGTCCCGGCTTAATTCCAAAAATAAGAACACTTAGCTCTGTGATTATTTTCTGCTGTGATTATTTCTCTGTGATGTACTTCTTACTCTGTGCCAGGTTCTGTGCTAAGAACTTTGTGTATGTGATCTCCCCTGATTCCTTAACACAGCTCTGTGATATTTGGAACTTTATCTTTGTAATAGAGGCCCAGCACATGAAATTCATGTGTGGGTACGGTCCCTAGCCTGGTCTGTGATCAGGGCCATCTTCCCCAGCTGCCTGCAGTTGGCCCTGCCCATCCCCGGTTCCCCATTTGCCATCGGGTGATCAGTGCCTGACGGCTGGGGGAAGGGACCGAGAGGTCTGCTGTTCCTGACCACTCTCTGGCCCCACCCCTGCTGCGGTTGGCCATCAGGCAATCAGAGCTTGCTGGCCAGGGAAGGGGACCAAGAGGTGGTCAGTATGCCTCATGGTGACTGTTCCAATGGTTGTTCTGCTGTTGGGGACAATTTATATATTATCCTTTTATTATATAAGATAGGGGCCTGGTGCATGGGTGGGGGCCAACTGGCCTGCCCTGAAGGGGGCCCTGGATTGGGGTGGGGGCCAGCTTGGGTGAGGGACTGTGGTTTGAAGGCTGGTCATGCCTTCAATCCAGGTGGGGGTCCACACTGGGGGTCAGGGCTGGCCTGGGTGAGGGGCCATGGGTGATTTGCAGGCCAGCCACACTCCCAGCTTTGTCAGGAAGGACGTCTAGAATGATGTCCAGAAGATGTCAGGTCTATCTGGCCTAATTAGCATATTACCCTTTTATTAGTATAGATTTGAAATGAGGACCCTGAATGAGACCCAGGGAAAGAATTTTCTCACCTGAGTCCCTGTTTCTCTAACAGGTAAAAGTCAGATTTGACTCAGGACAGTCATGCCCCCTCTCTCTGGCCTGGCCTCATTCTTGCCATTGTTTATTCTTTGTGACCTTTGCCCTCTTAATATTTCCCTTCTCTCCTTTATTCATTGGCAAATGTCATCTGTTAGGACTGACCACAGATAAACACAGCTTGGGGCTAGCCCTTGGAAGAGAATATTCGGATGTGAGTGGATTGGACAAGACACAGGTCCAGTTTTGAAATGTGTGAAGTTAGAAAAGAGGCTGGTGGCCTCCTCTCCATAGTAGTTTTTGGTAAGATGAATGCTTTCTTATCCAGCCTTCAAGGGACATGGATTAACCGCTGCTCTGAATCTGAAAGGCCAAGGTGGCTAGCAGCTCTGTGCCTGGTGCTTTGCATAATTTGTCTCACTCTGTCCTATCAATGGCACCATCTGGTAGATGTCATTGATTCTTTCTACACCTGAAGAAACCGGAGGCTCAGAGAAGTTATGTGACTTATCCAAGGCCACAAGTCTTTTTCCTGATGGATTTAATTTAAACACAACAGCTTGGGCTCCAGCATTCACAATCTTTGTGTCAGAGCTCTCTTTCTCAGAGTGAATTCCTCAGAACACTAGTGGGACGTGGACGGGAGAGGGGTGTTTATGTGGTCAAATATAGAAAATGCAGCACCCATAGCCCCATCTCAGAGAACACGGTGGATATCAGCCTGTTAAAGGCTTGGGGTCGTAAAGAAAACTTTGAACTCTGTTTAACCCAAGATTTCCTAACCCATGACCTTCTATATAACCATAGAAATCTTTTCAAAAGTATTAGTCACTAACCTCTTGATAAACTGATATGTGGAATCCTGAAATATATACCTTCCTGCCTCCCTGGTGGTCTTTATTGTAGAGAGAGAAAGAAGAGGGAGAGGATAGGAAGGAAGAAAAAATTCAAAAGAAAGGAAAGAAGGAGATGATGAAAGAAAGAAAAGGAAGAAGCAAAAATACTATTCAATATTTCCTGATAAAATTCCCAAATATATTTTTGGCCTTTCAAAAAATATTTTGAGCCCTCTCTCTCTTGTGCTTTTCAAATGGGCACACAACTTTTATTCCCAAGTGAATAAGATGAGATGGGAGAATTAAATTCTTTGGGGTGATGATAGTCTTAAAAACCTAGCTTATGAGCCCGAGTGTCTGCCTGCAGAGGTGACTGAGACCTAGGCCAAAGCGGAGAAGGGGCAAGGAGAGCTGGAATGTATTGCGGTAAGTGTAATAAGGCAGACAGAGAAAGATAAATACTGTATGATTTCACTTATATGTGGAATATAAAGAACAAAGTAAACAAAAAGAAGTGGTGAGGAGTCTGGATCTTGGAGTACCGTACCACCTTTTAGCAGGGAGTTTTTCAGTTTCCCTCAGCTTCTGTAGCGAGGGAGTGAGAGCATGGGGACCACAAGTAAGATCCCCCTCCTGCCCACTGTGTTTTCCCTGGCAGCACATTTAACTGTTCAGAGTCAGTCTTATGTCCATATATTATTTCCTCTTTCCCTGTTCTGCTTAGCCCATCAGCATTAGCCGGACAGTGCTCTAATTATCAGCAACTTTAACCATGAGGCTATTTGCCCCTGTTTACTTAAATGCTTGCTACCGTCTGCAAACTCTTTATACAACCCATAAAAGTCTTCTCCTACATGTTTCCTTTGCTCCTATTTCCTTGAATAGAATGTGTTTATAATGCATACGAAAGTCATAACAAATCTTGATATTTTCCTCATGTAAGTGTATAAGCACTCATGACCATGTTCTCAGGAATTGGTTTAGTACCCTTTTCTAAACCAATACAGGAATTCTTGGGTTTATGTGGACTTTTGGGTTGTTGTAGATACTTGTATTAAAAATGTTAGAGTTTATCGCTTCTTGGCCTTTTGACTAAGATCAGTGTAGTATCTGTTCTTATCAGTTTTAAAAAATGTTTGAGTTTATGTAAATATTAGAGTGTTAACAGGCATAAAATGGATATTTAGTTGCTGTTAGAGCCTTGCTATCAAGACCAGCATCACCAGCATGGCTTGGGAACGTGTTAAAAATGCAGTATCTTGGGCCTCATCCCAGTTCTACTGAGTCCAAATCTGCATTTTAATGAGGTTCCCAGGTGATTTATATGTTCCTGAGAGCTTGAGAAGCCCTGTCCTAGAGGCCACAGGAGACTGCTTTGTGCATGCTCATTTTGGCTACTTTCATATGTATGTCCCAAACAGCTCTGCAGTTTTCAGTCTAGTTACGTCATTGTGTGCTGTCTTATACGTTATTGCCCAAGAGATCTATAATGAACCGCCAGAAACACAATTAGTTCTCATTCAATAGAGAGGTAGGTGGATAGAAACAGGTAGAAATAGAGATATAACTACATATATAGATGACTTTTTAAAAGCTTTATAGGTAGCAGGTGTTAAGAGAACTGTGAAGGGTCTGAGATTTTCTCTACTTGCAGGCTAACAAGTTAGCCTGGCACAATTTCATAGAAGGTGGTATGAGACATACTCAATATGGGCCCAGAAGGATGCCTGCACATACTCTGTATAATAGAAAAGGGACCCTAACTCCTTTAATGGGCAGTAAGTGTGCTTTGGACATATTATCGGTAGCTCCTAAGGCTGTTTGCTATACAAACTTCCTCAAAATAATCACCCAGAACAAAAGGCAGTAGTATCTCTCCTTATAAGATAGAAGGGAATGCCAGGGGCCCAAGACGAATCACGTCCCAACAATTGGTATTGGGATGTGTTTATTATTAGGTTTTAGAGCCAATAACTTTGTTTTTAGACGTCATGGAGGATACATTTCCCAGTCCCTAAGTTGTACTAAGAGTTATTTCTGTCTGAAAGACTCCAGGAGGTAAAGAACTTCTAGTCTGGGCACTCAGCTTAGCTCTTTACTGGAAGGGAGAAGTTATATTAAGAAGGCAAGTAGGGTTGTGCTTCATAAATACTGAGGTCACCTGTGGCTACTTGTAGTGTCAGTTGTACCATTCAAGTACCGAACCCATTCTTATCTGGAAATTTGAGAGATGACATAATTCCCAGAGCTCTGAAGGGACTAAATGATGGTTCAAGGATTGACAAGTAATGGGAAGAATAGCACAGGTAAATTGGGGCTGATGGTGTCTTTCTAATACAGCAGTTTTGTTGTTGTAAGGGGATTGTCTTGCAAAGTAGTTGATTTCCTTTTGCACTCAGTAGAGGCTAACTCTTCCAGAAAATTGTGGAGGAGATTTCGGATGTGAGTCCTACTTTTTCACCACTTTCAAAGGATGCAAGCATTTGGAGAAGAGAAAGATGGAGAAGTTTTACAAAGCCTGTGAGACTAGTACATTATTTAATATTTAACCATCAGCTTGCAGGGGTAGAGCGAATTGGGGCGCTGAATTATACTCCTTGCAGATTTCCATGGTGTAAGTATTCCTACTATGGTTGATTTCAAACTACCAATGGGAAATTACCTAACTTGCAAAATTCCTGAAGATCTAACAAACCAGTTTCAGCCGGCTCCAGCAACCCATTGCAAAACTGCCCTAATTTTTTGACAGCGAATGTAGTTTGAGCATGCAAAAGGTTTGCTTGTAGAAGTTTATTTTGCAAAGTCTTTTACAGTAACGTATGTTTGTCCCTGGAGATTTGTAGATAGACTTACCTTAAGGCAGAATGAGAGCCTAAATGATTTTTGAACTTCGTCTTTATCGTATGATTTCGTTTTGTTTTTTTTTCCTTTACATATTAGGCCTCACCAGCCTGGCTGTTGGCTTTCTTTAAATAAACCACCTGCCAGCTCAGCACATTTCTCCTCCAAGGAAAGGCCTGTAGGTGCCATCTGATTGTCAGTGATATTTTTAGAAGAGCGGGAGGCTATTCAGGCACCAACCAGTGATGATTCCTTATAATTGGGTGATCTGTAAGAACCACAATGAATCACCAATTTGGGAACAAGGCACCTGCATTCTTGGCTGGATCGGAAGCGTAGTAAATCCTCTTTGCACTCATGAGGCTTCATACCTCTTCATGAGCCTTACCTTGGAATTCCCCTTGGGCTCAGTTTGGCTGCAGAGTCCTGAAAAGACCCACTCTGGAGTGCTTTACGGCTGTGCTGCAAACATTTCCCCAGAGCAGCTCAGTGTGAGCCCAAGCAGTTCCAATGACGCTCCTGGTGTGCACATTGGACTGCCCAGCTCATGCTGGTGGACTTTGCTTCCCGGGGGCAAACACGCTGTTTCCATCTTCTGGCTTATCTCTGCCCATCATGTGAAACCTGACATAGTGAACTGATTTACCCTCTGTAGAGGGCTAACTGGAAGGATCAGCTTGCTGCTCTCAGCCTATGGCGGTGAGAGTAGCCTTATCCTGGCCTCTGCCTCTTCTTCCCTAGCATTGACCAGAAAGGGGGGTGGTGCGGGGGCGAGGGGAAAGAAGATGGGGGGAAGACCTTGACTTTATTTTTTTATTTTTTTAAAAAAATATTTTATTGATTTTCCACAGAGAGGAAGGGAGAGGGATAGAGAGCTAGAAACATTGATGAGAGAGAAACATCAACCGGCCACCTCTTGCACACTGCCCACTGGGGGTGTGCCCGCAACCAAGGTACATGCCCTTGACCGGAATTGAACCTGGGACCTTTCAGGCCGAAGGCTGATGCTCTATCCACTGAGCCAAACCGGTTTCGGCCAGACCTTGACTTTAATGAAGATTTGAGTGCCTCCTTCCTTCTCCCTCGGGTGATACATATTTTTTTTTCTATTTTGTTTCTTAGTTTATTTTGTTCACTATCCCTTGGGTGATATTGATTGGGAGGCTTCAATTATTTATTTATCAGATTTATAAAATGCTCATCTTGCCAAGGACTCTGAGCACATGGAGAAGAGTAAAGCCGTTAACAAGTAATAATAATAATAAAAAAAACTCCACACAACATAGATGCTTATTCTGAAAAGTCTACATGAGCTCCTGCTAACATTGATTCAGAGATTCCAGTACAACTTGATTTTTTTATTATTAATAAAGTGCACCCATTTCCAAAGGGGCTTGTTCTCCCCCCAAAAGAAAACACTTTAACAAGCAAGGAGAGGAAACACATTGGTTGCTGTTTAGCCCAAGGCTACATTAAAAAGATAGCTCATCTGCCATGTTCAGGAGGTCAATTTCCAGCCACCCCCTCACTCCTACCTTCCCTTTTTCTGTGAAGGCAGAAATAGAGCCGAGTTTTCAAAAAAAGAGGGCTTTGCATTAGTTCTAAAGTTTTTTTCTAGTCACAGGGAGACAAATTAGTTTCAGGAGTTTTCTTGCTCTGTAAGAAGGGGGGTGGGTTCCCTGAGGAAAAGGTGCTAGGCCAGGCCATGACTCTACTTGCTCCTCAGGTGTTCAGGAACAAGAAGGCGAGGCATTTAGCTAGGTAGAAAAAGAGTGTGCGAGTTAGAACTTTTCTCAAGTGTATTGGGTCTGAAATCCGAATGCCATGTTGGATGTCTTCTGTGGAGAAAATGTCTTCTATTTCTATCCACTGCTGACCAAAGCAAATGCGAGGTGTTCAAAGAAGAAACCAAGACACTCCAGACCATGGTCAGCAATAAACCCCCACTCCTTTAGGCAATGCCTGTGATAGCTGGATTTGGGGGATAGAAAATAAGTCACTATAGATGGGACTCTATGTTATTTTTTTCCCCTTAAAATTCTAGTTATGATAAACACACTTGAACTACATGCCGTAATTCCACCAGTATAGGAGAAGAAAAAAACAAAAACAAAAACTTGAGCTATTCCCTTAAAACCGAGGTTGTCAAACTAAGGCTCACAGGCCAAATCTGGCCCATTGCTTGTTTTGTAAATAAAGTTTTATTGGAACCCATTCCCACCCATTTGTTTGTGAATTTTCTATGGGTGCTTTAATGCTACAATGGCAGACTTCATAGAAACTATTTGCTATATCTCCCAAAATTAATTTCAAATTAATTATAACACCTAAAATTTGTCTCTAATTGTAGTGGGTTATCTTTATGTGTGTGTTTTGTTGACATTTCTGAAGAGTTCCTTACATTCTCTAGTATGTCTTACCTTTTAGAATATACAAATTTTATATATACAAATTTTATATATACAAATAATTTGATTCAAGAACTCACTAAAAGACTTAACCTTCTTACTTCCCATTGCAAGTGTGAATTTCCAGATTAATAAACAAAATATGTATTTTATCCATTTCAATATAATGAGTACCTGTTCTCTTATTCCTTGAATTTAGACATAGTTGAAAAATACTTATTTTTAATGAGACAAATGCCCCCTGGTGGAAACAATAATAAGTATTTGCACAGATTTGGGGGCCCACATACAACTGGTATAAATATATGAAGGATAACCAAGGGATAAAATTGACATAGCTTAGAGAGTTCTTTATTTTTTTTAATGTATGTTCCATTTAAGTGCAATAAATAGAAGATAATATCAAGTTGTGAAGGTCTTTTTTATATTGACCGAAATAAAAAGATTCAACAAGAAACTAACTAATTCCTATGGTAATTCATTTAGTGTCTTTCACTAAAACTTGGAAATCTCTTAGCTGGTAAAGTCATTTATAATATTGCCATTTGTAATGAGTTTTTAAATGTAGGACTTTTCAATTATACCTTGGAGAGTGTTTTAAAGCTAAATGTTATAACCCAGCCACTGTAACTCAGTGGTTGAGTGTTGTCCCGTAACCAGGAGGCCCCTGGTTCAATTCCCAATCAAGGCAGTTGCCTGGGTTGCAGGTTCTATCCCTAGTAAGGTGCATGCAGGAGGTAGCTGATCAATGATTCTCTCTTCATCAATATTTCTGTCTCTCTCTCTCCCTTCCATTCTCTGAAGTTAATAAAAACATATTTAAAGAAACTAAGTATTTATATATAAGAAGGAATTGCTTAAAGATTTATAAGATGGCTCCTAAAAAAATCAGTTTGAGGAAGGAGCAGGGTTTGGGATTAAGGCTTCATCAAATGAAAACTTTGTTGTTTGTCTCATTAATAGACAGACAACTTATCTCTAGTTCAACAGAGAATGCTTACCAAGCCAGGGACGTGGGCATGCCAGAACTCATGTTTTTATAGAAAACTTAATTTTGGAAAACCTTTAATCTGAACACACTTGAAATCTAGCTCTCAAAAAAACCGTTGTAAAAGCATTTATAAGTAAGTAGAGAACAGGGAAAGCAAGAGTTAAGTATGAGTTCATGGTGCCTCTGTAGGGAACAGAATTGTGAAGCCAGCATAGGATGTTTGCATATTCTCCCCTCTGCCCAATGATTCCTAGTTTTACTGTGATATAGCTCTTACAGAAAAGCTGTAGCTTTTTCTGCGTCTGCATTTCCCCCACTTGGGTGGAGCCTTTGGATATATAAAAAAATCAAGGAACATTTTATATTGAAAGATGATGTTCTATATATTTAATGGGTTGGGTCACCCTCCCTTTACAGAAATGGCTCATGTCCATTAAGCTGTAGATATGGATGATAAATGCATTTTACTTGTCATGTCACCAAGTGTCACATTTTCTGAAGCAGTGCCGTCTCTTTGGTTCAGCATTTGTAATGGGCTGTACTCTGGAATATAACAGCACAGCCTGATGTCGTCTATTAACTTTCAAGTACTTAGAAGTATGTTGTTAATGGCTTGGTGAGAATTGACTCCTGTAGAAGTTATTTTTATTAAACCTGTGCCTTTGATCAAGCTATGATGCTTAATCTTATGTTATACATTGGCTTGTGTGTTGAAGTGGGTGGGATATGGTCTTGGCTTCCCCAAGTGTGAGAAGGTAGATTATATCTGGGAGTCCAAGAGAAATTCTCACTGAGCTTTGCTGAAGATTCTAGAAATATTCTCAGATAAAATATACTTTCATCTGTCTTCCTGTGAACATCTTCTCATTATCCCCACATTCCTAATTTGACAGGTCACTAAAGTGTAATGTAATACATACTCTTGATGGCATTTCCTATCACTGACATTTATTGAGGGCTGTTGAGCAGCCTGTAAAAGAACATTTTATACATCTAGGGATTGACTTCTGATTCTCAACAATAGTCTCTATCTTCCTGTATTTTTGTTGGATGAGTTTTGGACCCTAAACTGTGTTTCCCAGCTTCATCACTCACATTATTTACTCAACTTGGCTTGGAATAATTCTCAGCTATTTCTCTGAGTCAGATTCACCCCCAAAGTTTGAATGTTTACTGTCATCCCTTCCTACTTACATTTCTTCATTTACAAACATGTATCTATCCTAAGCATTAGGTCAGATGGTCTCATCTTCCAGGAGTATATTCTTTGGGAGAGTATAGTCAGTGGTTACTTTAACTATAGTTTGGAAGATGCTTTGACAGAGGGTAAGTGCAGGTTGCTGGGGAGCCCCAAAGGGGGGAGAAAGAGAACAGGAAGATTCCAAGTAGAAATTTCCTGTTCCAAGACATGAGCATATGAGAAAACTCATGGCATTTGTAAAGCCTTGGTATGGCTGAGCAGAGAATGGGTGCGGAGAATTGGGAGGAGAGACTGGAGGGGCCAATGGATGCCCTTGGATGAAATTTATCCTGAAGGGCTTTCTGTGGGGGAGAAGGAAGAGATAGGAGGAGCAGCCTAATTATGTGTATGTTGTAGAAAGGACACCTGGGGACAGTGTGGAGAATGGTTGGAGGGTGAGGGAGCACAACTTGAGGTGGGACTGCCAACAGGAATGGCTGAGTTCAAGCACAGTAGTCCCTCCTAATTCAAAAGGACATGCTCCAAGACCCCAGTGGATTCTTGGTATGGTGGATTGTGCCGAACACTTTACATACTATGTTTTTTCCTCTACGTACATACCTATGAGAAAGTTAAATTTATAAGTTTGACACAGTAAGAGATTAACAGCAATAACTAATAATAAAATAGAATAATCACAACAATATACTTTAATGCAAATTATGTGGATGTGTCTCTCTGTCTGATAACCTAGATGGATATGGGCAGGGAGCATATACAGCGTGGATTTGCTGGACAAAGGGATGATTAACATCCCTCACTGGATGAAGCAGGATAGGGTGAAATGTCATCACACTACTCAGAACAGTGTACAACTTAAAAGTTATTGGTTGTTTATTTCTGGAGTTTTCCAATTAATATTTTCAGACCGCAGTGAACTATGGTTAACTGAAACCATAAAGAGCAAAACCATGTCTAAGGGGGGGGGCGCGACTCCGGTCATTTAAACTAATATTAGTGGGCTTAAAGGTAAGACTTAGCATGAGTTCCAAAAGTGCTGAGGGCAACAGCAGCATGGCTTGATGGAAAGGCATGGGTTTGGTCTGGCTGATCTGAATTCAAATCCCAGTGTGGTGGGTTACTAGCTGTGTGGACTCAGGTGGTTTCCTCACCTGTCTCAGCTGGCTTTTCCTCTCCTGGAGAGTGGGAGCGGTATGTTGCGGGAGTGAAATGAGATTACATGTGTCAAGTGTAGTTTGATAGTTACTTTGGAAGGCATTTGGATATGTATTTGAAGAAAAAAAGGACTTTCATTCAGATATAGGTTTTCTGTGTGCTTATTTACAACTATTCATTTACATACTGCACACTCAACAAGAATTTCTTCAGTGGTTCCCATGTGCAAGGTCCCAGGCCAAGAATTTTATTTTCTTCAGTGACCTCTCCTGAGGGTGGGGACAGAGAGTGTTTATTAATTGTTTGCCTACTAGTTGGTGATTACATACTATGACAAAAGTCTCCAATATTCATAAAAAATAAAAAATACTCAAACATCATCCATTTAAGTTATTAACATTTTAAGTCTGATCAACTGGGAAATTAAGACCCTGGGGAGGTTTATTCATATCTTATTAAGCATTTTTTCCTTCTCACAATTTAGTTACTTTGAGCACTGAACATTTACAAAATGTTTTTGGCAAACACATTTATATGGTAGAATCCATTTTCTCTGGGAGGTTAGAGAAAAAGGGAGGGGGAACCAGAGTCCTAAATCTTATTTAATTCGTATTTCTGTGTTTCATGAGGGAAAGCCCCTTCTTAATCCTCTTCGTTGTATTTCTCAGGAGACCTATAAACAGATGATGTTAGCAGTGATTTTTTTAAAAAATGCATACCACATCACAGAATTTTTAAAAAGGATTGTCTCCACTACTTTGCCCCACTTAAACAACAGGAATGGTAAATCTAAAACCAAAGTTATGTTCTGCAGGTCGAAGCAAGTCATTTCCAGGAGCAGGTTGGCTTTATCAGTCCAGCATGTCTTTATCGTGCATGCATAAGATTCTGTGCTGAATCTTATGCATGCATTCACCGATTCATTAAAAGAGTGTGAAGGGCCTGCTATGTGAATACATAGAGGAAGGAGAGTGAGTATGATGCTAAATAAAGTACTATGTAGCCCTTACAGTAATGGAGCTTCTATATAACTCAAGGGCCGACATAACTCTTTCTAGAAGAGGAAGAGGGATCGTTATGGGCCTTCAGACAGAAAGATTACTTCTGGTTCATGCTATCAAGATGCTTTCATAGAAGAATTGGGTTCCATTTGGGCCTCTAAAATACTGGCTTATAGGATCTTCCACTTTGAGAAATTCTTAATTGCAAGGGTTTACAGTATATGTGTTTTCATTGTGTATTGTGCCTTCTGTTTTCTATGAAATTTTTATTTATATTTAATAACTTAAATACATTAGAAAAATGTCCTTGAGAAACATGAGTGTTGAAATATTTTTAAAACATCAATTTTGAGAGTCAGGAACAGCTAATCATTTCAGACAAAGGACAAATTGAGGTTTCTCCCATTCCCAGCCAAATTGTTGACTTACACACAAGCACCATGCTATCAGAGCCTCTCCCCTGGCAGTCTGCACCAGAATTTATTGCACATTTGGTGTGAAAGGAACTAAAAGATCTTTTAGAAACATGACCTGGGACTTCCCAAAGTCATGCATGACTACCAGAGCATGGGAAACCAGAGTATGTTTGAGTCCCAGTATGAGCCTCCAATCCCTATCATTGTTCCATGTCAACCCCATCTCATCTAAGAGTCTCACACTTCCTGAGTCCTCTCAGAACAATCAAGTTGGAGAAATGCATGTCTTCTTAAAATCACCACCACCATCACAATTACTATCATTTATTGAGCAATCGTTTTGTTCTAAGCCTATTTCCATACTTTTACATCTCATCTCATTTAATTCCCTTGACACCTCATGAGTTAGATGAGCAAGTATAGAGGAGAGGAACCAGAGATACAAAGAGGTGAAGTAACTTGCCTGGGGTCCCATATGTAGATGTGGTAAGTGGTGATACCAGGATCCAAGTGGGGCAGTTGCCAGTTACATATTTTCAGTGATGTTCAGGATCATTATTCCCTTCAGTTATTCTTTTCTTTCTTTTGCTCCCTTTTGTTATTTTGATCCATCTGTCTCTACTTCTGGTTCCTTGTTCTGTTTTTCTCCAAAATAGGATATGTTATTTTACTTCTCTTTATAGGCTAATCTTTTTATCATTTGGCCTAATACTATTGAACAAAAAAAATGAAAATTCTATGAAGAAAGAGGTTCTATCTCAAACTGACAAAGGGGCAATGGGGTAAAAGTTTGCTTTTAGAAAGATTTGATGTTGCACATGTTTGAGTTACAGCTTTCAGCTCAGATTGACCATCACATGTATGTGATTGCAAACACCTGCCACATTTAAGGAACCATGGACATGCAAGGGCGGAGGTGGCAGCTTTTCAATAAGGAGTTGTGCACTTCTTGAAAAACACGTCTAAAATGTACTCTCAATTCTGATCTTGTATTGACATTTCATTGTCCTTGAACCAAGAAAGAAGCAATTCTATTTCCATGTCTGGAAGCTTGAAATGATGCTACCCAAAACAATGTATATACAAAATGACCAGGTGCAAAATGATCTCATGTATGAGAGACAACTGAATGGTGCCAACTCAGGAGTTTCAGGACCCCAGGGCATGGCTCCTAGACTGAGCTAGTCTTTGCCCATCTGCAGAATTAAACTGATGTGAACAGATCTCTCAGATATTTGGGGTACTGGGTCATGGTGGAATGCTGCTGCATAAGCAGTAATGACTATGGCTGGATGTGTCTTAATAAACTCTGTATGGTTTTACTTCATCTCATCTTCTCAGAAGTAAAAAGTTAGGCAAAACATTGGACTTTGAATTTTAATGGCCACCTCGTCTTAACTGTGTGACCTTTGGTGAGTGTCTTAACCTCTCAAAGACAATTTTCTTAATTTCAAAAAGTGATGATAATTACCTATATTATAGAGTTGCTTTGAGGATTGAAAAAGAGAATCTCATACTTACAGGACTATCATGAAGATTAAACAAATAACACATGTGAAGCCTTAGAAGAAAGCTTGGCATATGGTCAAAACTGTGCATTAGCTACTATTATTATACATAGTAAGCATAAGAGTAACATTACACAAGTATTTATTTATTATTATAATTATTATTATGTTATATCTTATCATATCTTTGGGAAATAAAAGATTTCAAAGACCAGTAGTAATATACTTAGTAGGAAAATTAAAATTAAATTAAATGTAAGTTTACTAGATTCTAGTTGATTCATTGAGGCAGCCTGACATTTTCCAGATTGAATGTCTATTCTATGTGTTGGGACTATTGAGAGGGAGGGTCACCTCTCTGAAGTATTTGCTAAAATCCAGTCAGAGAGATCAATGTGATATGTTCTGTCATCAGCGACTGTCCTTGGGGCTCTGGTGGAGATTCTGCCACCCTAGCCTCAGAGACTCAGGACTGGCTTTATGTAGAAGGAGCACTTGAGCTTGGCTGTTGAAAGTAAGAGTCCCCCAGGCAGGGAGGTGGCAAAGAGACTGTACAGAGTATCGAGCATGTGGAATGAGGGCAGGGTGGGTGTTCTGTGGGAACAACATCTTGTGTGCTTAAGACACAAGGTGCATGAGGACAGAGAGGTGTCAAGTGTTGTCCAGGTAGACTTACCAAGAAGAACAACAGAAGAGGAGAGGGAGATTGGGGGAGTCTGGACTTCTTCCCATAGGGCACCTGGAGGTGGGTTTTGTCAGCTTTGTGATCTCTCATGAGTTGAAGGTAGGGTTCTAGTCCTCCCCAGAACAGGTATCTGTTTCCCAGCAGAGAGAAATAGAAAATTAGAACACAGGCCAGATACACTTATTTGGAAGCCATAGTCTAACTCCAGGTGAGAGTCTAGAGTGTGGATGAGCTGCCAGAGAATGAGGAGCAGAGAGCTTTGGGACAACTAAAACTGTGGAGGAGGAGGTGTCAAAATGGCCAGATTGAAAATAGACAGGCCTGAATATGGTGTTATGGAAGTCAAAGGCATAGAGAAATTTAGTGTGATCACCAGCACTAAAATCTCAGCTTGGTCAGCTGGAAGAGACTGGAGGAAAGGCCATTGAGGACTGTGTATAGGCCTTTCTGGTGGCTGTGAGGGGCTTTGCGGAGCAGTGGCAAGGCTGAGAGGCCAGGATCCAAGCAGGCTGAAGAAAGGTTAGGTTGTGACCTGGCAGCAGCTGTGCTGTTCCCCTCCCATTCACACCAGAGAAGGTGCAGGGAGGCTGTCAGGGACACAGGGAGCAGTTGCTGCCTGCCCAGGTGTGGCCTGAAGGGATGACCAGTAGGAGGGCCAGCTGCAACCTGAGCAGATTGGGAAATTGCTGAGCTGTTGGTGAGGTGAACTCAATTCACTGTATCTGTGCCAGATCTTGATAGTCCAGAGCTGAGTGTGAAGGCAGAATGTCTTGCTGACCTGGCTGTCAGAGGCAGTTAAATACGCATCCACCACCTGAAAGTGCTGACTCAGGGTTTGGGCTAGAGATGGTAAAGAAAGATAAGCTTGGGTCACAGAACCTCTGAGGTTAGACCTGGAATTGGTCAGAGACTTCCTAGTACAGCTTCCTGGGGGAAACTGAAGCACAGAATGAGTCTTGGACTTGCCAGGGTCAGCCTGGAGTTAGTGGCAGGCTTAAATCCAAGAAGACTTGCTCCTGGCACACATTTCACTGCATCTGTCCCTGCAGCCTTTTCCCTCATCTCTTTGCCCACTATAGTGCCCTATCTTGCCCTCTGGCTACAGAAATTACCAGTTAAGCCCTAAGCTTTCTTCCTCCTTTTCCACCTTCCTACCTTGAATGGCACTTGCTACTCTCCTCTCCAAGTCTTTGTAGGTGGTTGGTTAACATAATAGCTTATATACAGGCGGTCCTCGGGTTATGTCGGAGATCCGTTCCTAAGGTGCAATGTAATGTGATTTTCACTGTAAGTCAGAACCCACCTACATAAACACCTACATCACTCACATGTAGCACATGCATAGCAGTAATGAAGTCAAACAGTAAAAAAATTAAGAAAACAATTCCTGATCCTTACTTATGGTAAATAAATGATAAAAAATATAAAGCATATATGCACATACGTCAAAATGACAGAACTTAAAATTATTTATTTTAATTTTTAATAAATACTATACATGTGAGATGGCGATGTTACCTCTGAACAATGTAACTTGAGTCTGATGTAACCCGAGGACTGCCTGTATGAGGGTGAGGGTGGCAGTAGGTGGAGTGCATATGACATTTTATTTTTTTCAGGCAATCCAGTTGCAATTTTAATGTGGGTCTCTCCCCAGTGCATAGAGAGACTCTCAGTCTCTAAATCTAAGTGGTCTTTATGCCAATGTCAATACTTGATCAGAAAAAACCTTAGGTAGAAAAATAATGTCAAGCAAACTTTTAAGTAAAAATTAAGTGCCTAAAATGTTTCCGATGTCATTTCTTCTTTAATAAATTTCTAAGGGAGAGTAACATCAACCTCACAGAAGAGGCGAAAATTATCTTTCCAAGGCAGACATTCAGCTGATTATGGATAAAATTTCCCTTGGCTATTCTGAGCAATGTTTGAAAGAAAATTGGGCTCTCTTCCTGGACATTTTCACAGAAGTTTCACCATTTCCCTCCAAGACATAAGGATGCAAATTCCTGTCTTGAGCAAGGGATGGGGGAGTTGAATAGAACATAAAAAGAATCCATTAATGATTTAGAAGACTACTTAATTTCTCTACCTCTGTAACAGAGAAACAGAGTTTGATCAATACTCTCAGGTCACTGTTGATATTTGCTAAGTCAGTGAGTCTATTTTAGAGTTTTGAAAATCATTCCCTGCATCCACCCTGATAGATTTCCATAGATTCAGTGCAAGGAGGTAGGGTTTGACTGTGTGGCCAATGCGATGTTGAAGGGGGGTGGGGTGTAGGTAGAGGGACTGGGGATCTAAAGGGACATCTGTAGTTGAATTTTAAGATTTGGAAGACTAATTTAGTTCAAGATGGAATCTAGGGAATGAGAGAATCTAGGGAATTCCCTTATGATTGTTAATTTGCACTGAAAGAGGAATTATTATTACTAAAATGTACCCTAGCTATTATGTGATTTTATTAATCAGTGTGTTTTCTCTTCAATTATTTCTTTTTAAAAATTTCATCCTTATTGTTGAAAGTATTATAGATGTCCACCTTTTCTCCCCTCTTCAGTTATTTCCATGTGATATTTTAGTTAGCTCTTTCTTTTCAAATGTAACATTGCCTGTTTGGGATTTGCCTAATAGTGTCATATCATATTCTGTTTATTTGATTTACTACTTATTGGCTAAGCTGAGCCTTTTAGAATAAAGAGCCTCTAACTTACTAATATTAATGTGTGCATATTACCTCTTCTGCTGACTGGAATGAGTATGATGTTCTCTTGGCATCCTCTGAACAGGGCTTTGACAATTGTACAAACCAATATTCGTAACAGTGATGGAGAGATAAAAAGGGGCCTGTCCCATGACCCTCATCCCTTCAAAAGATCTGTTCCCTTTGGTCATCTCATTAAGTCCTTTGATCAGTTCATCCAGATTAACTCTTAAAGCTAACTACTACCTTTATCCTAATATTTACTTACATTTGCTATGTCTCAATCAGCCAAAAAAGGAAAAATAAACAGCCCCAAAATGACTATTCTCACTGCAACATTCCAAAACAAACCTTGGTTCCATGCAGACTAAAGGCTGATAGAGCCCACTCTGATAACAGTCCTTTAAAAATTCCATCTCTGGAGAGTTCTGGCTGTTGACTCATCAGGGATAGACATGTTGAAACGTTCCAGAGAACACATGTGGTTTCCAGTCAAAATACCATGCAAATATTTTCTTGACCATGGTATTTCCTTTCTATACATTGCCCTGAAAATGGTGTTTTGCTATTTATTTAGAAAAAAGAGCAGGTGGAAAATTCCCATTTCTGATTGAATTTTACAGTCCTCCGAGGCAACACCCTAGAAATTAGAATCTGATATTTTAGAGAAACAGGCTTCTTTTTTAGAATTACCTCTGAGATTGAAAGATGTTGTCTAAAATACAACTCAAGCTTGAAAACTGTCTAGACTCTTTCTACATAGGTAGACACTGGGAACGTGGTAAAACAACAAGGAGTGGTATAGTTTCAGATGGGAATTTATTTCCTTTAAACTTGTCAATGAGCAGACAGGCCTTTGAGGGGAAGTCATCTTCCCCAGCCTGGGAAGAGAGAATTATTTTTACTCGAAGTTCCCACCATGGAACAAGAAAGAGAAACTAATTGTCCTCTCACCCAGTGCTGATGAATTCTCTTTCTAGTCTTAAGTATGAACCAGGAAGAAATTCCTCTGAGGAAAATTATGAGCAGAATTAATTATAACTGTCTAATGAGGCAAATCTCAATTTTCAGTAGACCATGACCCTTCATACATTAAAAAAGAGAGGCACTTCATATTTTTATTCAACTGACATTTGGTTAATACACTTCAAACACATTTCGACTACATTGAGCTGATTACGAAATGGACTTTGTCCCGTTCGTAAAATGTTGCTAGCAAAATAAAAAATACCAAAGCTGTTCTTGTCATTTACTAGCTCCCTGATGCCAGTTGTTAAAGGGGAAGTCAGTAAAAAAATATCATGGTATATCTTTGAAGGTCACTAAGTTAGTAAAAAAACAAACAAACAAAAACAAAACAAAATAGTGGCTTTTGCATCAGTCAAATTCAGATTAAAATCTCTTCTTGGCCACCTTCTATTGTCCTTAAACAATAATAACAACAGTAATACTACTAATACTACTTGCTGGGCAATTGTAAGTTTGACCATATAAAACAATCATTTTGTAGGATCAGATCAAATACAGACATTTTCACATGGTTCATATGGTTAAGACTAATTCATATGCTAAGGCCTCATACTCAGAGCTTTATAGATATTTTATTTGATTCTTTCAAACCAGTTTTAAAGAAAATAAAATTATCACCATGTACACATGAGATCACCTAGCTATACACAGGGTTTAAAAAGTTGCTCAAGGTCTCAAATTAGTAAGATGGATAGTTGAAATCTGAGCTATCTTTTTTTAAAATCATCTTTAAATTAGATTTCATGGGGAGACATTGTTTAATAAAATTTCAAGTGTACAATTCTATAATACATAATCTGTATATTGCATTGTGTGTTCAGCACTCAGGGTCACATCTACTTCCATCACCATATAGTTAGAGTCCCCTCTACCTCGATCTCCCCCCCACCATCTTTTTCCCTCCATTAGGCAAAAAAAGTCAAGGACCATATGATTTCACTCATATGTGAATTATTTTTTGACCTCAGTATTCTATATCTTCCTGTAAAATACATATTAAATAACTGCCCTGAGCCTTGGTCTCCTCTTCTGTAAATGGGGAGAGCAGAAATGTCCTGAGTATTTAAGCCGACACATGTAGAGTGCTTTCCATGGTGTCCATTCCGTAATGATGCTTCATAATGTGTAGCTGTCATTATCAGCACCACCACCATCAGGGTCTAACATTTCACTCACTCAAAGGTGTTTTAAAAATGTGCATAGTGAAACAATAAAGGAAGGCAACTGGTGTGTGTGCATATGTGTGTGTGTGTGTGTGTGTGTGTGTGTGTGTATGTTGTGTGATTGCTAAGAGTTCTCTTAGCTTTTTACATTCACTTCTTGCACAAACTGTAGTGATTCGAGCCCAACATTTGCAACATGCATTTCTCCCACTTTGCTATTTTCAAAACAAAAGAGAATTGGGTGAAAATACCCTATTGAGAATAGAGGTGTCTGTGACAAATTGGCTTAATTGAAAACAACTAAAAAAAAATATCTCCCAGTTTAGGAGCAGAGTGGGGGATCAAATTAGCCATGGAGAATCTAAGTGGAGGATTTTGATTGCTGTAGGCATGACCTAAATTGCAGAGTGTGAGTCATTATGAAAGTACTACTATTTCTGCTCTGCTAATTGAGAGGCAGTGTTTCTCACACAGAGTGGTTAGGGTGAGAGTGCCCATGTGTCCCACAAACACTGTGCTGCTTTAGGCCCTAGGCGTTGATTTCACCAGTCACAAACATAGATGATAATTTTATAGAATGAGGTTTTGAATCCCGCCCCCCTCCCCCGAGAAAACATTTGATGTACAGCCTATAAGTTTTAAGTTCAGACTGTACAGCAAGCATGTCAAACTCACGGCCCTTGGGCTGCATGTGTCCCATAAAGAATATTTTTGGGGCCAGGCCAACATAATGGTATGTAAGAAATGTTTTAGTAAAAATTTCATAACATAAATTTTACAACATCCTGTTATTCATAATTATTAATAATGAACTACAATGTTTGCTAATGATTGACTACTATTATCATGTTGCATTCATTTCCCTTATACACCTTATATGCAGGCGCACCATTTCTCTCCACTAATTCTAGCAGTGAGTATTTTAGCAGCCGATTGCCACATCATTAGTCTTGTGCTGACTTGTTTGGTGTTTGCAACTGGAAATATTTTTCTTTCAGAGAACAAGAAAAAATAGGTTTATTTGCATTACACTTATTTTTAAAAAAAATATATTTTATTGATTTTTTTACAGAGAGGAAGAGAGAGGAATACAGAGTTAGAAACATCAATGAGAGAGAATCATCAATTAGCTGCCTCTTGCACAACCCTTACTGGGGACGTGCCCCCAACCAAGGTACATGCCCTTGACCGGAATTGAACCTGCGACCTTTCAGTCTGCAGGATGACGCTCTATTCACTGAGCCAAACCAGTTTCGGCCATTACACTTATTAATTTATGCAGTTATTCAGTGTCTGGTAAGTTAATGTCCAAGAAAAAAATGTCAATTCTTATTAAAATATTCTATTATTTATTTTAAGGACTAGAGGCCCTGGTTTTCCTCTGACACCCGAGACCCAGGCCTTTGCTCTGGCTACCACCTTCTGTCTTGGCTCTGGCTGGAGCCTTCAGTCTTTTCAGCTCCACCCAGAGCACCGCTGCTCCTATAGCTCCCTCTGCCCCTGCCCTCCCCTTAATAGTTGGTGTCCCACCACATTGGGCTGCTCTGTATCTGTGTATGCAAATTAACCCACCATCTTTGTTGTATTAATTTGCATTCACTCCTGATTGGCTGGTGGGTGGTATGGAGGTATGCTCAATTTGCAAATTTATCTTTTATTAGTGTAGATTACTCATTTATTTCAGCCCTTTGTATTCAGCATGTCTATATCAAAATAAACCTACATTTCTATGAAAACTGAAGCTTTTATTCTTTTGCAGTCCACATGAACTTAAACCTTTTTTATTTGGTCCGGGTTAGTCTTTACTATACAACCTGCTTACTATATAGGTTGGGTTATTTTCATGGGAAGGAATTTTCCACTTGTTCTTATTCAAAGGAAGGAAAGATCAAATAACCCTCATGGTGTGGTTCACAGAAATGACAGTAAAACAGAGGTCAATGAACCTGTGGGCCAAATCTATATTTGTTAATAAAGTTTTATTGGAACACAGCCACTTCTGTTTTTGGCATTGTCTCTGGCTGCTTTTGAGCTCAAAAGCAGAGTTGGCTACTACAATAAACAAAGCAAACAATTACTTGAAGAGATAGAAATTTGTTTCACAGAGCAAGAATTCCTGAACCAAGGCTCTGATGGTGACTTAAGGATGCCATCAAGGACACTGATTTTTTTTTCACCTTTCTCTTCTGTTGTTTTTAGCTGCTAGGCCTCTTCCTTATGTTTGTGACCTTGAGGTCTGAAGGTGGCTGCACTTCCTCTAGATATCAAATATATATTCCAAGTAGAAAGAAGGAAGGAGGGTAATGTGGCTTTCTCTGATGAGGTTTTGCCTTTTAATTCAAGCCCATCCCCTGAACTTCTAGGTATAGCTCAGTGGCCATAATTATGTCACATGTCCACCTTTAACTTCAAAGGGCATGGGGAATTCAAATACATTGGCTTTTCTCCCTCAGACATACAGGAAGATAGGTAAAAAGGGATTGTGAATGGATTTTGAATAACCAATCCACAATGTCTGCCAGAGGTCAGAAAGAGGATCTTGGAGCGAGAGCAGTAAAGCTGTTTCAAAGATAGTATTAATCTATGATGTCCTAGGATTATAATTTTTTAAATCTTTTCTGAAAGTTCAACAACATTCTTGCTGGTCAGATCATTAATTTTGTGAGGAATTGGTTTGGTGGAGTATTTTGGGCATTTCTATGAACAAAGGAAGTACCAAATCAATTAATAGTGGAAATAAGATGCAGTGGTAGGAATCATATTTCACTGTTGTGGGGAGCAAACTTTTTAATCCCTTTAGAAGAAATCTCATGGAAACAGTTGATGAATTATATAATTTTAAGTTCTTTTCTTTTGGGTAAGTCTGAATTACCCCCTACTTGCCAAAGCAAGCTGGAAATGTTTTATTGGCTTAATTTCAATTTCTATATGTATATGAAAGTAATAAAACTGCAGTTCTTTAAACATATTTCTTAATTTAGAGCTTTCATAAATTCACACTGGCTTTTCTTTTTCATGTACAATAAATTAGATTCTACTGCATATCAATCATATCCTGGTAAGAATATTGAAACAAACTATAAATGTTCATTTACGGAGGAAGCTAAAGCTGATAAATGGTAAAGGAAATAAGGTAAAGACCACATCAGGTAGACAATGGTATTAATCAAAGATTAGCAAACTACAGCCCATGCATTAAATCCAACCTGTCGTCTGTTTTTACAAATAAAGTTTTATTGGAATACTGCCAGCTCCTCCCTTTACATACGTATGGCTGTTTTTATGTATAGCAGCGGAGCCAGTGGTTGTGACAGACTGAATGGCCCGCAGAGTTGAAAATATTTATTCTTTGGCCCTTCACAGAAAATGTTTGCCATCCCCTGCACCAACAGTCTTGGGGATTCTGTGACAGCTGAACACAGGGTCTATGTGGAAATCAATTTCATGTTCAGGAAAAGATGAAATAAAGCATAACAGAATATGTGGTTATATGAGCATAAAATGCATTCAGAACTCCCAGACCACAGCCATCAGGATGTTTGTTTTCATATAAAAAACAACTGGTTCCATTTCTGTCCTTGGCTCCCGCCAGTCATTGAAAGGTGCTCCCCCCACACTGACATGTCATCCCAGCTCTGAGTCTGCAGCCAGCAGCAGGGGCTGTGAGTTTGCCCTTTGTTGGCTCTGGGCTATTGAGCACATCATCAAAGCTCTTGAAAATGTATCTTCCTCCTCAGACAAGAGGGTATTGCATGGACTTCAGGGTCTCTATGTCCTTTTTCTGATGAAAGCTCTCTGATTCAGTGACCACATGATTCTTTTCTTTTTTTGAAAGCAGAGGAATTTTTTTTAAATTGACATTTTCAGCACTGAACTGTCTTTTTCTATTTGGGGCATAATTTGACCAGGGTGTGCAACAAATTTAGATATATATATCATTAAACATTTGCAACTCTTTCTGAACATAAA
This sequence comes from Vespertilio murinus, assembly GCA_963924515.1. Taxonomy (NCBI): domain Eukaryota; kingdom Metazoa; phylum Chordata; class Mammalia; order Chiroptera; family Vespertilionidae; genus Vespertilio; species Vespertilio murinus. Next base: position 154,374,414 of record OZ004708.1, read on the forward strand.
ACTTGAGCTATTTTTAAAGGAACAAAACCTGAGAGCTAGAGTCTACAGATAATGGAAATAGCTACTATTTAGTGGATGTGTTATGTGCCCCAAATTAAGTACTATCAGCACTTCCATTTCACAGAAGAGGATACTGAGGCAACTTGCCCAAGGTTGCACAGTCATTGCACTCCATAGCTTCAGGGCCTGTGCTGTCAACCACTGTTCTTTCTGTCTCATGGTGGGTCATATACAGAAGCTATTCTTCATCTGCACAGCAAATAGGGAGAAAACAAGTATGAGAGCTGTAGGTCAGCATTCCTAGAAATGATACGGACTTTGGAAGATTAGAACAAGACTTTTCTCATTCACTGAACACCTACTTTGTGCCATCAAGATCAACCATAGAGGCTCCTTTCTCAGCCTCCTCCTTTAAGTCAGATTTAAAAAAAAATTAAGGTGATAGTGGAGGGAATACAGATTGGAAACTAGGGCATTTTTGTGAAATCACCCTTCTGTGCCAATACCATTTTTGAATTCTATCTTGGAATCAAGAGACACACAAGCAAACAAACCACGTGGAACAATCTGTGGCAGATGGTTATTTTAGCTCTAGGTGAGTTTTGTCATTTGTCTGCTGGGGCAGAGAAATGATTGCTTTGGATAATCATCTGTTATTTTAGTGAACTGCCAGCTAGGAACTGTTATAGCTCTGATGGTTTAGGATGGGGATTTGTTTCCCTAGAGATTAAGCAGGTACATTGTCTCCCTTTGAATTCCGTGGAATACTAGATGTCATGCCACTGAGTATCAAGCAGAAACCAAATAGTTCGGTTGGGGACAGGAAAGGGGTGAGAGGAAATGAGACTTAAAGCACAAGGTAGGCACCTACTCCAGGGTTAGCTTCCCCTGGAAAATACAGCAAAGAACAGCCAAACCATGGTGCTCATTACCAGCCCACGTCCCTAATTAATTTATTTTATGTTAATTAAGTTTATAATTATATAGTAAAACATTTACTTTCTCCCTCAAGAAATCGACTGAATCTTCTGAAGGGGCTTTGTGACTAATTTAGGTGCAATTAGCCAGTTACATTTACTTAGGGTTTGGTTCATTTAGCTGCTGCCTGAAGATGCTAGGAGGGAGAAAACCAGCAACAACTCAGAAGCAACTCCTGATCTAGAAACCACGTGCCCAGAGGCTCTTCCCACGCTTTTGGGCAGCTAGTGCAGGTGCCTAGGACAATCGCAAGCTGGAGCGCTATCATGATGTGGTTTCAATGTCACCTTTGCATATTGCGCACTTGTGGAACTGTACATTCCTATAACTATGGATAAAGGCAAAACCCTTTCACCCAAAATTTTGTTGTGGTTGTGGAATTGGAGCTGAAGCCATGGAATGGTTCTCAGACATTTTTCACCATGGGTGTGAAATCCCTGCCACTGGCCAAACTTCCGACTCAAAGGGATACCACCAGCCAGTGGCCACCTTTGTAGCATCAAAATACATCTTACCTGCTGAGCAAGGTAAAGAGGGCATGTGACCACCTTAGGAGCTGAGAGCAGTGGTTCCCTACAGGTATCCGCAGCATCTCCAGGGCTTCTAACTCTCATTTTGAGCCACACTTTTCTGAGAGAGTGAAAATGGAATTAAATATATATATTTATGTTTATATATGAATTGTGACCTCCTGGTTCATAGGTTGATGCTCAATCACTGAGCCATGCCAGCTGGGCTTACTGTGGGATTTTTGAGCTAAGTTCTTTTCTGTTTTTTTGTTTTGTTTTGTTTTTTACTTCATAGCACATCACAGAGAATCTATTTAAGCCTATGAAGGAAATTGAGTTGCAAGTAATCATTTGCAGTGGCTGCTGAGCTGACTGTGGGCAGGGTTAGAGTTCACTACCCATGACTGTGAATGGGAATCTGGGAAGCTCTAAGACATGATTATTCTAGCATGATGCAAAGAGCATCCCAGGGACACCCCTGTAGTTGCTGTAGCAAGGGTCTATCTACCTTAAAATTCCTTTGGTTCTTGAAGCATTTATCTATTGATGGATAACAGAGGTCTTTGATTTAGAAAGGAAGCTGGAGATTTTTTTTGTCTTGGAGTTCTGAGCTGAGTTTAACTTTTTTTTTTTTTTTTTTTTTTTACATTTTTGTGTCCTGCTATCAAAATGGGAGGTTATTACGTGTGTGATTAATGAGTGAAACAGGTACTTGTGTTGAACAAAATATAATCACTTAGCCCCTTTCTGCCTTTATGTTTTTATCTGAAAAATGGAAGCGCTAACATCCATTTTACACAATGGGCAAATGATAGCCCTCTTTCCAAGAGTTGTGCAAACTCTGACTCTTATATACTTAAAATGATGTATGGATTTTTATAAGTTTCCATGTTTTTCTTGCTTACATTATTTAGTAATATTTTCAGAAATGGTGTCTCTTTATGTCTGGTTGGCACTTCAATGTTTTTGTGCCCAGTTGTATTAAAACCGAGTAATAAACACAGCAACACAGATGGGGAGGGAGAGAACATCCAATAAATAGATTTTCAAAGAGGACACTCTTTCACATCCCAATCTTGAACACAGCTTCCACTCCATAAATAAAACTAGTGATGTCAACATGTGCCTCTTCGTTATTTTTAGTCCATAGGAGAAAATAAAAGAGTTAGAAATGAAAGAAGGACCTGCACATGGAGAAAATGAGACAGATGTGGGGGCGGGGGAGAGAATGAGATTGAGAGATATCCCCCAAGAAAGATGTTTGGGTGGTCCAGAAAAACAAAATAGGAAGTTGAAAGAACTGGAGATGAAAATAGAAAGACTCTTGGTTACACTAGCCTGGATCAAGGCTAGCATTTGTGAAGGTATATATCTTGTGAACTTTAAGAAAATCATCACTAATTGGCTTAAGGTTATATCGCACATTTACAAGCAGAGCCTAAATGGGCTCATTTAAGGTGGGTCCAGGTCATGTTTTATGTGTGGGCTTCAGTTTATTACCCTGAATATTTTTTTTGTTGGATCATACATATTTTTTAAAACATAGAGCTATCTTCAATGAGAGGGTCATTCCAATTATATTTTTAAAACTCAATAGGACAGTTTGGAATTTCTAAGGTTTTACACTTTGTCTAAATGTTAATAGACACAATGCTAGCAACTACCCTGAGTTGAGGACCCTGGACAATATTAGTTACTCATATTAATTCTAGCCATCACAACAAGTCAAGTTTATTTCATTCCTATTATAGAGTTGGTTAATAGGTTCAGAGAGGTCCCCTGACTTGGCCAGGGTTACACAGCTCAGGAGAGGTAAGGGCAGGATCCAAATTCAAGACTGTCTGGCTGCAGGCTTCTTTTCTCTGTCTAGCCAGCCAGTCATTAGGCATCACCATGGAAATGAGTCCTTTAGCACACAGTTGTCAAGGAAGATAAATATGTGGGGTGATGGTGCTTATTAAAATTCTAATCCCAATGCTAGCTGTACGTAAAGTTCTAGGATCTTGTGTAGTTAAACAATGGATGGTAAATGGCCCTAATTATGAAGAATGAAAGAAAAACCAATTTATAATCCAATCATCCTGCTATGCACGTGTAATTATACTCTGTCTTTTTATCTACGTGACATTTACAATTTCTCACTGCTTTTATATAAGGCAGTGCATGTGTCCATCATGTCTTTGAATGCAAAAGGTGAATTCTGCTTTGAACTACGGGTGTGTGTAGGGTTACAAGGTAACTAACCTTTCCCTTTTAACCACTTGGACATAGCAAATAATATTCTGTAAGTTTTGTAAAGCATTTCTTAAAGGAATTTGAGATGTTTTCATATATTAAATTTTCATTTAAAAATTTAGAATGCATTGTTTTCTCAGTGTCTTGGTTCTGGTTGATTTTTGGCATGGCTGCTACATTTCTTAACCAAGCTGTTATATTTTTTTATATATTGCAGTATTTGCCATGCATACTTTATTTTAAAAAGGAAAGTGTGTGTGTGTGTGTGTGTGTGTGTGTGTGTGTGTGTAAATGAAAGGCATGCTTTTTAAAATCCAGAGTTTTCTCCATGCATAAATTGTACTAGTACCAAAAAATCATGAAGAGCCTGCTGTGTTCCAAGAAGAAAGAATCAAGGAGTTGGGAGAATCTTCCCCATCGTTCAGAAAGAGAGTTTGCAGTGTACGCAAACTGAGGTTGGCACACACTCAGCTGCCCGAAGAATTGTTGAGGTGTTAGTAAGGATAGTTAGGTAGGATGGCATGGCATCATGGGATTTTTCCAAAGTGAGCTCTTGGAGCAAATAAAAATGTCACTAACAGATGCTTTTAGAACTGTGGGGTTAACTTAAGTCGAGTAAGGGGTTCTGTTGGCAGCTTCCGTCTGAATGCTTAGAAGGCTGTGACCCTCAAGTCAACTCTGCACTTTTCAAGTTTCCTATCAAGAATGGAGTAAGCTCTCCATCTTACAGAGGAATTTTTGAATGGGTCACCTGCTACTCCTAAGGAGCATGGATATAGCAATTGGGTCTGGCACCAGACTCCTAAGGTTTTTGCTTGATGTCTGAACACTTTTGGAGAATAGATTCTGTTCTTCATGGTATGAGTGGGTGGGTACTCTTTCAGAGTGTTAAGTAATGTGTGGGTATGTCCTTATGAGCTTCTGTAGGGTAAGGGGGTGCTCATTGTGTGTTGAGTTAAATATATTTCTGCAGGGTCTGATCTAGGACTTCCAATTAGTCCAATCTGGGATTGTAAATTTTGTTTTATGGAACAGTGCCAAGTAATGTACCAGGTAGACTGACCAAGGGCAGGAAGAGCCACCATTTCAACTCACATTTTCCATCACCTCTCAGATTCTGTGGAGAGGCACTTTTTAAATATTGTTCTAGGGAAGTAACTTCTGATCTGATGGAAGTCTTTCTGCTAATGGTTGTCCCACAGAAAAGGCACCAGAGAAAAAGCCATGATTGGGTGAAGTACCTTCTTTCTACCCCATGATCTTCATCTGTCTTTAAGTTTGGACACATTCACTTCTCTGGATAAAAGCCCAAGTACAAAGAAGTACAATAGGTCCTTGAATAACATCCTTTTGTTCAAGATCATTTAAAAAAACTTTTCTTTTGTTAATCTTCACCCAAATGTATTTTTCCATTAATTTTTAGAGAGAGGGGAGGAGAGTTGAGGAAAGGTAGAGAGAGAAACATCTATTTGAAGAAGACACATCAATTGGTTGCCTCCCACACATGCCTGCAACCAAGTTATGTGCCCTTGATCAAGAATCAAACCTGAGACCCTTCAGTCCATGGGCCAACATTTTTAACCACTGAGCGAAACCAGCCAGGGCTGTTCAACATCATTTTGATGTAACAATGATGGGGAAAAAATTAATTCCCAGCAGGGGCCACTGACTGGCCACCTTGATCCTGAACTACAGTAAGCTGGTTGGGAAATCATTATCTTACTTGTTTAATTAATTTTTCTTACATGTATACATAGCTCAAACTTATTTCAGTGTTTAATATTAGAGGTGTTTAGGTCTTTTAGAAGTTTGGTGATGTTTTCATGAGCATAATATACCATAGGAACTTAACTCTTATTTATGTCAATTAGCCTATGGTTAAATTGATTTCACTACATATTGTTTTGGTTAAAGTTACAGTTTCCACGACCCTATTGATGGAGTTAAGTGAGGACTTACTGTATGTTTGAAGCCAGGCAGCTTCCTATGTATGCTTCCAGCAGCAGCCGTTGAAGCTAATCTGTGGCCCCACTTTGGTCTGGAAGCAGGACCCTGGACAGCAGACCACAATGTCATTGCTTGTTGGTGATGGGCAGTGAGGAGGGGGCCATGGATGAGGGAGAGGAAACCATCACAGGGCTGGGCATTGACCACAGGAACTAGACTCTTTGAAAACCCATTGCTAAGACCTTGCTCAGAATGTGGGCTTTGGCAGTTTTTCTTCTGTTTCAGATCATAGGATGGTAACCTACATTCCAAGGTGTCCATTGCCAGACAGAACAAAGGCCTTGTTTTTCATTGCGTGCTTTTTATTCCTGTTTACTATTGTTGTCAGTTCAGGGGGTTTATCAACCCCACCTATCTTTTCTTTGCATTTTGGAATACTTGGTACTTAGCTAAGGTTTCATTATCTTGTGCACTTAGGTGATATAAATGGAAATGAGATTTATAAGAGACTTCTATTCATGTGAAAGTAATTTCTTTGACCCTCTCTCAGCTTTATTAGAACCATTAGTGCATCTGACTTCTGGGCTGTGCAGACATAGGCAGGGACACTGTGCACACTAAAGCCCCCCTGATTGTTGCTTTCTAGCAAGTATCCTAAATGTTAACGGTCTTCAAACTCTGTTTTTGAAGTACTGCTTGGAATGCCTAATGAAAAAGTAGTGGGCCAGGGAAAATTTTATTTTTACCTATTCTCTTCCTTCCAGGTTAACCTACAACTTGGACCTGCTTTGAGACCTCCTTATCTCTATTGTCATGTTTTTGTTTGTTTTTTTTTATATATACTTGAGGTCTTCCAAATCAACTGCAACTACTTTAAGTTCTCCTGCTCTTCCTCATTCCAGTTCCTGCTTTCTTTCTGTTCTTCTTCTTCTTCTTCTTCTTCTTCTTCTTCTTCTTCTTCTTCTTCTTCTTCTTCTTCTTCTTCCTCTTCTTCTTTCTTCCTCTCCACAATCATCATTAGTATCACATAGGCCCTGGTTGACCCATGTCCATTTGTTTTCTCTTGTTTGTTTTAGGCATTAGTAACTTTTCTAGAAATTTATTCCCAGATCCGTTCTGGTCTGTGCACTACGGTGTCACCCACAATTGAGCAGAGCCACGCAACTTCCACTGTGTACGTTTGAGGTTCTTGCAGATTTTACGTAGTTATAGGTTAATTGATTAATAGGTTTTATGTCTTTTGTTTTCCACCTGGACACTGTTAGTTTGAGTAAACTGCCTTCATACTAAGAAGGATCACTGACTAGAGTATTTTTGTAAAACCAAATCTAGACACAATTATATATTGGCAACAAGAACATGCTCTTCTATAATGGAATTTATCATGCCATGTTTGTGTGTGCTGCATGTTGACTCATTGGTAAGCCTCTCTGACCTGAGAATTGTGATACAGTGTCTTGAATAAGATGTAATTTCATGTCGCAAAGAGCTACCCTATAGAGAGTGCAATATTCTAACTATATAAAAGGCTAAGTGACCATCTGACCAGCTGGTAGATAGGATATGCACTGACCACCAGGGGGCAGATGCTCAACACTGGAGCTGTCAATCTGTGTTGACTTGGCAGTGGCAGTTCTTGGATGATGGTTCCCAGATGATGCACCCCGGAACCAGAGAGGGGGTAGCCCAGTTCCTCATGAGGCCATGTGATTCCATCTTTGACTGTGAGTTATGTTGTTGCTGGGGCACTGTCGGCCCTGAATCTGGTTTACTTCACATTTGAGTTTGCGTTCCATACCCTGTACAACAGCAGGGTGCCTTCTTGCACTTCAGAACCCCTTGGGGGATGTCAGGTTCGGCTGATCCCATAGGCCAGGCCATGGGACCACACCTGACAGAGGGACCCTGCTCACACCACAGATGCCCTTTGAGCTGTGGTACCACCCCAGTTGTGGCTAGCCGGGGAGGGACCGCAGGAGGTTGGCTCTAGGATGTGTCTGGCCCATTTCACCTAGTCCTGCCTCACCAGCCACCCTCTAGTTAATTTCCTTTCAATGTGCATAAATCTGTGCACAGGGCTACTAGTACTATATACGTTTGTTGAAATAAGCCAGAGGCTAGACACACCTACAGGAGAATAAGAGATTTATTTGTTCAATCTCAGTGTAGTTGGAGTGAAAACCTTTGAGAATCTTAATGCCCTTCAAACCATGAACTCCATGTGTTTGTTTTATTTTAATTAATTTATGGCATTAGTAGGTGATTCCACAGAGAGAGGCAATGGCATCTGTCTTTGGATGTATTACCTATCTTATGTGAAGTCTCTGACAGAGTAGTGGTTGAACTGTTTGATACTTGTCATCAGGCCCTGCTGATCCATCACATTCTACTTAGAATCACTGAGTTTTAGTTGTGTGATAGCTCTGGGTTTACTTACACATTCGAGGTTTGCCAAGACCTCTGTTTCCTGCTTTGATGTTCAGTTCATAACTAAACTTCATTTTGCTGAATCAAATAAGAGCTTTCCAAGCCTTGCTGACCACCCTCAGACATTTATTTTTAGTTTTTTATCTCCAGCTAACAAATGGACAATACTTTTCTTCACCCAACTCCCACAGCCACCATCATTTTGATCATCATGAGAATCAGAGTCAACTCAGTTTGGCACCTTTTCCTCAGTAGCTTCAGATGCTTCAAGAAGCACTCACTGGTTGTCCACCTGTCTAAGTCTATAATCTTCAATATACTGAGCAAATATCTGATTCTGTCCAGGAGTTTTGAAGTGATATGATTAACCGAGTTGCCAATGAGACACAGTAGGGCCTACATTGTCTTGTATCCTCCTTACTTTTCATTTTGGTTCTGTTGTTGAGTACATAAAAATGATTTTTAAAAATGTTTATGGATTACTGTTCTGCCAGGCAGTGTGGGGTGTGGAAGAGGTATAGACATTCTTGTCTGCCCTTCCCGTGGCTTACAATTTGGGATGCAGGAAGTAAAATGGAAAGAACTACAAGTTTCAAAAAGGTATAAAAGAAGGCCATGTGAATGAATGGAGTAGAAGTTAAGGCGCCCATGAACTGAATACTCACAGGAGACCTCTTTACACTGGACCTTCAAGAATGGTCAAGGTTTCCAACACAAGTTAGAAGGAAGTCTTAGAAGAAGAGGTGGTATATGGATAAAGCACATCCTTAGGGAAGCTAAAGGGTTGTCTGAAGGCTGGTTAAGGAACTTCTGGAATGAGCACAGAGAGGGAAGCACCAGGACTTAAACTTTTGTATTGGGAAATTTCTGCTATAGGTGCAGGCGACAGCATTGTAAGGATGGGCTAACAGTCCAGAAATTCTGAGTTTAGATTTCAGCTATCTCACTCCATGCAGCTGACCTTGACCTGGCCTATGGGATTGGCCAGCCAAGTGATTTCCCTATAAAATTGGAAAGGCAGGGCAGTGATGGCTAGATGGTGCCAGAATCAATAGATAGCAACTATTCCACAAATGGCAAATTAGGACAAGCGGTGCTGAAATAAAGCAGAATTGTACCTCGCTCAAGTCTAACTTTGTGATGAAAGCAAAACCTTTCTGCACCCCCTGTTGTTCAGGTACCTAATGCTATGAGAACACAGGATTTTATTCTTTGATTTGACCTAGTACACATTTTCCAGAAGGCCCAAGGAGCATTTGCTTTGCTCTCCAATGAAGGTGAGCCACTGTACTCCTTCACCACCACACCGGCTCCCAAGAGGCCCCAGGCCACTCAGACACCCAAGTTGGCAGTTTTTCTGTTTTAACTCTCCCAATGACAAATGTGGTAAGATTGGCTTTTTCAGATAGCAGCTGCATCTTTCTCCCCTTCCCTTCCCTTCGCTTCCTTTCAGACTCAGCAATTTTCTTCTTCCCTCCAGATAAATTGCTGTTAATTTAAATGTACTGCGGATCCTTGCCATTTTATGGCTGATTGCTTCTGAGTAATAGGAGGAAAATGTGTGCACGTTTGAATGTAAAGAAATCTTAACGAGTCGAAAGCCAATGATAAAGAAAGCACAGTGCTTCACTGACCTTCAGCCCTCCCCCCAGGCCTTCCCTTTGAGGAGGCCAGTGAGCAGATTTGGAATCGGCAGCGAATAGCAGAGACCGAGTTTTAGGACACATCCTGGTTTTTATTCTCTGCTTTCAACTTCACATCGTATTCTCGGACAGCATCTGCTTTAACCTTGTTCGGATTTAGCTCAGCTGGTGTAAGGAGGGGTGGCAAGCATTTCTCTAAGGTTGTTTTTGATAAAGGAGCTATTCTCACAATAACTCCCGTGCACCATTGGAATGCTGCAAATGCTTCAGAATGTCACATTGTCAAAATATCTATATTTCAGGCTCAGAAGCTAGACAGCTCGTTTGGCTGCTAAGCCCACAAGATGTTCAGCCATTTGTTGTGGTCTAAAAACTTTCCCCCTGCTAGGAGAAAATAATCATCTATTGTTTTGTATTATCTCATGGCACCTTCCTTGAGTTCCTATAAGAAGGCAAAAGTCATGAGATCCTGGTGGGTAGAATAGGACCCTGATTGGATTTCACTTTTGATCCCTGAGAAATATGAAGTATTTGGAGACATTTCCTTATAAAAGGATGAAGTCTGTAAGTCAAACTAATTTTTCAGTATATGGTAGTGTATCTCTAGTGTGTCAATAGTCGGGGAAGATCAAGGGTATTGAGAAGCATTGACTCGCCTTTCTGAAGGCTCACATTGCTTATCCTTGTTTTAGGCTGTTTTTTCCTCTTAAGGAAGATACTGCGTGTGGTTTTATGGTGGTTTCATTCATTTTTATTTTATTGCAAGGGCGAATGGAGCTAAGGTATGCTTCTTTGAGAAGGATGCATCACAAAAGGCAATGCAGAAGGGGGTTGAAGAGGAACATCTGACATCAATTTAAATAAGGGCAAATGCTATTGTGCCTTGAGTGAATGGCAATCCAAAAGAGCTTGCATCTAGCAAAGCAAATTGTTTCTCAATTGTAATTTTAAAGAGCCTGGAGGAGCATCTGGGAAGAAAATGTGAAATAGAAGCAAAGGAAGAGTGACCTGGTTCATGCTATAGACACTCTGACATCAGTACACCCTTAGAGTTTCCTTGCCAAGTGTCCAGAAACTAGTATAGAGGAGTCAACAAATCTTTTTATCTGAGGGTGATGTCTTCTATTCATATCACCAAGTTTCTCCTGTTTTGTTTTTTTTTATTGGCAGACTTGACATCCCAATATTAATCTTATTGTTTCCATGGGAAAGGAATTGAGATTCACCTTCTTAAAACCTGATGGAATAAATGAGAAGTTTGGTTGGTTAATTTGGCATGCTTGTCCTATATGCCATCGCGTCCTCTAAACTAGTGCGGCTTGTGTGTGTCCAGAGGCTGAACTTTTAGAAAGACAGTAGGAAGAGTTATGAAGGAGAATTAATCAGTACCCCTAAGCACTTCCTAAACTCTCAGTGCTTTGTGGTGTTTAAATCCACAAATGATGTTTGGCGTCCATCCCGAGTCCTTTCCCCGAGACTTGGAAGGACAAGAGACAGAAATGCCATGGAAAGTGAGCTCCAGAGTGTTGCTGTAAATGATAATACAGATGGTGGTGGTAATTACAGCTCTGGAGGCAGATGACACCAGCACTTGGCAGACCAGACACCAGGTTGAGGAAGTTCGAGAGTCTGGAGGGGTTGTGTTGAGTAGTGCCTTCCAAAGCTGAACTTGAAAACATCTTGGCGGTTTCTACCATGACATCATCTATTTTGTCACGTATGAATTTGGTGAAGATTCATACAAATTATACACAGAATTGTATGTAACAGAATCTTTCCTGTCATCGCTGGGTTTTCACAGGCAAGTGCAAAGAGGGTCTGTCCTCCCTGCACGGGGGCATGGCAGGGTGGCCATACAATCTGAGTTCCTGGGTCAGAATCTGAGCTCCGTCACTTACTAGCTATTGGGCTATAAGCTACTTTGGACAAAGAGCTTAGAGGAGAGCTTGGCACAAAGTAGATTAGTGTTATTTATTGTGCAAGTTGTTTACTCACCTTTCTCCAGCTGTGGGGCAATGAAGTAGATGAGGGCAAAGCACTCCATTTTCTTTATTTTTGTATCATCTATTACAGTGTCTATGATTTGGTCTGCGCTCAGTAAATGTTTGCAGGATTAATTAATATTAAGTATTATATATTATGCGTTTTACATCTATTACATGTAATATACACATAAACTATAATTTTATATATAATATATTAAATATATATTTATATATACAATATACTACATGTTACATATCAAATGTGATATAATGGATATTTCATTTCTGTTTATCTGTGTGTCATATATATTCTGGGTATTTGATTCAATTTAGGCAATTAACTCATTATTTAATGTTGGGATTCCTGGAAAAAAAACACACCTAAATCTGTGTGTAGTTCCATATTTTACCAGTTATATCTAGCCAGCACTCTGCTTTAGTTGCTCAGTAATTTATCAATTATTTAAGAAGTAATTTGGTGAAATTAGGCAGGGGAAAATTAGGATTATGGTAGATATTTGTTGTTAAGTTTTATTTTTTATACATAAAAATTCTTCAGGGGTAAATCGCTATTGTCCACAGATTTCTCCTACTTAAGCTAAGAAGTTAATGCCTGATAGTTGTGGGCAGAGCTGTGTGCAGAAATTCTTTGCGTTTTCTTTCCCATGTTTCATGTGCCATGTAAAGTTGTTTTTGAGTTTAAAACAAAGTTGCTAATAATGAGACGCACATTTTCTTCCTACTTCTGTTCTGTTGTTATATATTGATTTATGTTTTAAAGCATATTCCATGTTGTGTTTTAATTTTGATGTTTATGTTCTTTTAAAAGTGATTGCACTTGCATGCTAATTTCTGTTGATTTTTCTTTTGAGCATGACTTATGTTTTATTTTGTGTTTCTTTTAGGTTTTGTTTTGTTTCATAAGATCCCACTGGATGGGTAGCTGAAATAAAGGAAAAGACAGAGAAAGGGCTGTGGTGCTTGTTGGTTGGTGCTGCCTTGTAAGCTGGACGCTTGGGACTGGCGCAGGCTTCTCCCGGGAAGTCTGCTTACGTGGGGTTTCCGGCAGAGGTGGGTGGTGTTGGCAGGAGGTGCTGCACGGAGCCTGCAGATCCTGAGCTGCGACTGGGGAACACCGGTGCTGAGGCAGCTCACGGGCAGCTACTCGGAGATGCAAGAAAACATCTTAAATTAATGCTTTCATTTTTAATCATTCAATGGTGGGAATTGAGGTGAAATCCCGTTGGGTTGTGCTTCTCTTCTAAAAGATGTGCTGTTTGACCTTACTGGAAATGTTATTTGATTTTTATTGTTTCTGCGTATTACAGATGAGCTACAAAGCTAAAACAAATCTAAATTTAGGGGAAGGCTTAAGTGCGCACTAAACTATAACCTCCATGTAACTCAGATTTTTAACAGCTTCTTCTGTTGTTTAATCAGTACTGAACTGAGGAAGTTTTATTTTTCCATCTATACCACAGCAGCTAAAAGGGCATATACAGTATCGCTTGGGGACTTGGTGATGTCATGAGAGAGGTCTTTCCTTCACTGATAATAAAGGTCCAGAGCCATGCAATCAACGCTCATGATTTCCTTAAAGTTTCTTTCATGATTTTCTTAAAGGAAAAAAAAAAGCGACCTGGTCAGGGCTGTAGAGTTAGGTTAGGCATAGACAGAATAACTAACGGAGTGAACTATATATGCATATGGTGCATATGTCCTTTCGTTTGCCCTCTGCGAGCCACCTGCGTTTTAGAAGTTTGTCGAGTGATAAGGCCTCCGCAACCCATGCTGTTCCCATAACAGAACTGCAGCTTTTCTACTCTGAAAAGGCCTGTGAGCAGAATGGCTGGCCTGCTGTGAGCAGAAGTCGATATTGTAAGTAAGACAGTCTCCCTACGACCTACTGCACTGCTGCTGGGTTTTCAGGGGGCAGGATAACTCATCCTGACCCCAGCGGCGCAAGGTGGCAGGTCGCTAATGAATATGTGCTTTATATTGTCCAGCTTCATTGCTGAGAGGGCGGCTGAGTCCCGCGCCCCTGCCTTGGTCTCACCGTGGCCCCCCGTTTCAACCGCTCCGCCGTGGCCATGACCTTGGTACGCTCTGCTCAGTCCGCACCGGGCAGGATCCCTGTCAGAAGACAGGTCTGGCGGCCCTGCCCCACCTCACCTCACACCTTTCTTGTTAGGGGGACTGCAGGGGCGAGCCTGGAGCATGTCCTTTGAAAACACAACCCACTCTGTACAGCACAGGGAATGCAGTTAATAACATTGCAGTAACTATGTATGGCGTCAGATGGGTACTGGAAATATTGGGGGGGGGGGGGACGACACTTTGTAAAGTCTATGATGGTCTAACCACTGTGCTACACACCTGACACCAATACAAAATAATACTGAAAGAAGAAAAAAAAGAGTGCACTGATGCCATGGCTGAAATTTAAAGAAATTTACTGATGTTCTTTAAAAAATTTTTTTTTTTGAAATAGTTACTCAGTTTTACAGTTCAGCTTTAAGGATGTAGAGGTTTTTTAACAGGTCTAACATGTTTGGAAATGTTTTTAATCCCGTGTAACCAAGGCATTCATCTTAATAAACCAGGATCCATTTAGGTACCACTTGATAAAACAAGATAACCCGTGATGGATATTTTATACTCTTCCTTTTACATTAGCCACTGACTACAGTATAGCTCAATGCTGACATCTCACAGGCTCCGAAGGATTACAGCATTGAACTTGGGTATGTCAGGCCCAGGCCTGAAAGGGGCAGTTTCTCCAAAGTGCAACCAGGTTCCTGCTTTTCAAAAGTGTTTCCCCGCTAAGGGACGTCTGAGTGTGAGGGCAGCTGGCCCTCGGTCTGGGGAGGTCTGAATGTCCTCGGAATTCCCATTTTCTTGCTTGCTGCTAAATGACAGTGCCTGTCACGATTTAGGTTGTGGTCTTCCCCAAAGGTGTTGGTTTACAAAGAGGCCTGCTAATTGCAGGAATCCCAGACCCTGAGAGAAAAAGGAGATTCAAACTGAAGCCAAGCAGGGGCTGTCGGGACGGCTCAGGTTCTTAAATATCGGCCATTTGGTACACACACACACACACACACACACACACACTTTTTTTTTTAAAGCTTTTGTGTAATTTCACGGAGCCATAGTAAGGTGATGCATCATTGAAGGCCTATTTTTAAAGTTTTCCAGACCCAAAAGGAAAAAAAATAAAAGAATATTTGTACTCAACAGCTAGAAGCATGACGAGGTAGATTTTTGTTTTTACACGGAGAGAAGGGGACAGATAAGGCAATTTACTATATCCAACTGCAGTTGACATCTCCTAGGGAACGAGGAAAACAGCAGGCTATTAGAAAATTGCTTCATATGGTTCTTGAGTTCTCTGCTCTTTTTTTTTTTTTTTTAATCCCAGAAGACCACAGTCAGGAACATAGCTTCTCATATCTGTCCTCTAGACCACCCCCTTGCTTCCTTTTGCTTTCTGTGTCCTCTATAAGAAATCCTTTTTGGGCTTCCTAATGTACCTCTGCAACCTTAGAAAAAGATGGGCAGAGTTTTTTGTGTTTTTTTTTAAAAATTGAAATCAAGACAGTCGACCTCCAGCAATTCAGTACCAGGCAGGCACCCTAAATGCACAACGTACCCTAAGTGGGTGTTCACGCCAGAGGGGAGTTGTCACTCAGCCCCAACCAACTCCCACCCACCCCCCTATAATCCCCAAATGTGGTCCCAGGTTTCCAACTCTTGGGATTCTTTAAGAGTAACTTGAAACTCATGAAATGTCCCTATTTTAAAAAGTTGACGCAGCTATTTTTAAAACGTTATGTAGGCCAACAGAACATGTCTGCTGGCTGCCAGTCTGATACTTGTGTCTTGAAGCAAGATCGCTGTTCCCTCACCGCTTCTTCCGGTCTTTCCTTTGCAAACGTGCTTCCCAGCGTCACCGCTGAGAGCTTTATCACCGTTGACTCTAGCACGTAGGGATCTGCTGGTGTCCCTTACCTCGGGGGCTCGCCTCTGCCTTCTGCCAGCTGGGCCCTGGGCCCTTTCTCTGCCCGGGGGCGTCCTTGCCCCTCATCCCTGATTGGCCCCACGTCCACGTGGCCAGAGTCCTCCCCCCTGCTTTGTTTGACGTGACTCCGTTCACCAGCGTCTGTGCTGCCTGGCCCGCTCAGGTGGGGCCAAGTTCAGGGGAAAACACACAGCCCCGTTTCTCGGGGGTCCTTAGCATACCCGTGTGGCCGTTGATGAATGGACAACAGCTGTGTCATCTTCGCGACTCGCAGTTCAGGCCCTGTATCTTGACTCCAAGGCAGCTGAGAGCGACTGAGCGACTCCCGCTGTCATCACTTGAGGCATCAGTCAAGGCCAAGAAGGTCCAGATCTCCACAGGAAGAGTGAATCCCCACAGACTTCAAAGATCGCTCAGCGGTCTTCACTCCTAATCTCCAGCGGGGACCGGTTTCATTCTTGACCTATTTATTGACTGCTCTCCCCAAGAGTAGCGAGCAAAGATGGGACTTAAATGACCCCAGACCCTCCCACAGCACAGAGCAGAGTGTGCTTTGGACCCTACTCTTCACACATCATCCTGTATCACAGCACTCCTCCCCCAACCCCCACCCCACCCCTGTTAGGGCCCAAGCGCCTCCTCAGACAGAGCAGAGGCCTCTGCATTGTTCAACAGTTTGAGGGGCAAAAAGCTCAAGGAGTTCAAGGCAAGAATTCAGTTCCTTGGCAAGTGTGACGGTCAGCATGATGGAGATGCTCCTGCCGTCTCCCCTTCCTTTTCTCTTTATTTGCTTAAAGTCCCCGACTTTCTCTTTCCTTCTGAACCTTCTCCCTCCTTCCCTCCCTCCCTCCCTCCCTCTCTCCCTCCCTCCTCCCCTTTCATCTCCTCTCCTTTCCTCTCTTCCCTCTCCCCTTCTCCTTCTCGCCCTATCTTGCTCTCTCTATCTAGCATTCCAACTTGACCCCATGACAGACTGAGAGTTATTTTTTAAATTTGCTTTACTGGTTGCTTCCCATATACCTTTTTAAAAATTTTTATTTTGAAATGGAATCAAAGTGCTAAAGGAGACCTGAGCTAGCTCCTCTCTCCCTCCATCGGAGGATGGCGACTTAGACTTCCTCCTGGTGTCTTCTGTCCAGACTCCTCCCTGGCTTCCATCTGATTTGCTCAGACACAGTAGAAGCTCAGCTCACCTTGTTTTGTCCTGACTGCAGACACAGAGGGAGGGCAGCTGATGTGGAGTGATTCCACCATCGCTCAGGGTCTCCTCGGGGTACCTGCACCCAGCCTGGTGGGCTGGGCCGTGCCTGTCTAGTGGAGGTCTGTGCAAGGACACGGGACAGAAGCAGTCACCTGTGAAGGGTGCTCTACTGTGTTCACACCACCCGTGGCGCCTAAGGACCGAGTCAGGCTCACTCAAGGGCACCTGGGAAGGTCAAGGGCTCTCCTGGACAGGATAGGGATGTCATTATCTGTCGGGTGCTAGCCACAGTGAGTTACGTTAACAGGATATGCAACCCAGAAAGTGACATAAAACAGCTGTCACCAAAGGCAGCTTTCTATTCAAGCCAGTCCATTTCCTTCCCCCCACCCCCTCTCTCTTCTGGGCCAAAGGCATGTCCCAACCATGGGAGTTGGTCAGCGAGAGCATTCTGAGTTTAATTTGGACTGATATTGCAATGGAGCCTTGGGATAGTCATTGGTGGGCACCCAAGGTAGGTGGTTATTGGCTGTGTCTGGAGTCTGAGTTTTCATGGAAAAAAAAAGGCATGAGAAGGAAAGAAAAACATGAAGTTTTTTCCCCCCACTTTTAAGACAGTCCATTTATGAAGGCGGCATAAACACAAAATAGTAAGAAATTCTACTCACAATGCATATGTATGTCAAATCATCATGTTGTACTCTTTAAATATCTTTCAATTTTATTTGTTGATTATGCCCCAATAAAACAGACAGGGGGAAAATGGAAAAATAATAGCAAGAGATTCCAGAGAAAGACAGATCCTTGCGTATCACACCTAGTTCATGTTGGGGTCCATTGGGTATAATCCATAGGCGGCTGTGAGTCATTCTCATGCCCTGTTTTCCCCCTGTAATGTTCCAGGTTTTAAAGTCATTTTTCACATTTCCTGTAAATAGTGGATAATCATTTTTATTTTACTTTTAAGTGCTGTTTTAACATGTGGATAGATCATAAATGTACTTGCTGAATTCATTCTCTCTCTCTTTTTTAACAAGCCAATAAAGTTTTATAATTCATCTCCATGTGTCTTGCATTCTCTCTAGGGCCTTGTATATGCCTGCTCCCTTTCCCAAGCATCCCCCATCACTATGTATGTCCTTGGTGGTGTTCAAGAGGAAAGGTGGTAGAAGAAAGAGTATGAGAAACATCATAGAGAATTGGGAATGGGAGAGTCCCAAACCCACTATAGATTTATAGAATAAATCTCCCTCAAAAAAAGGACTTTCAAATTTCCCATTAATGTGAATTATACATTTATGGTTACTGATTCTTGGCATGGGATATATTTTCATTTGGTTAAAAGGAAATACTACACACACACACACACACACACACACACACACACACGAATGTTTAAGGAAACAAAAAAACAAACCCTACATTCTATGGGAAAATCCTTTGGTATTTAAAAAATTTGGAATGACCCAGGTCCCAGTGAGAGGACAGGTTTGGTGCTCTGCCCCTCCCTGCTAAGGGGCTTGGTGGTCAAATGAACATAATGACTGTGCTTTCATGGAAGGGGAGATTGAGGAAGACAAGTGGACGTAGAGATAAGATACTATGGAACTATAACTATTAAATTGTGCCCACACTTTATGTCCCTTTTATTTCCATCCTCCAGTGACCCACACTGTCATTCCTCATTCTCCCCCCCCCCCCCGCACCCTTTTAAGATAGGACCTACAAGTAAGGTTTGTAGGACCCCAGCCCTGATGCATCTGAGCTTGCCTCTGGTCCCTTTGAAAGGGTTTTGCTCCAAATGCAAGACTTGGGATTGGAAACTGATCCAGTGTGACCCACTGTCTTATGGAAACAGGTACACAGACCCTCTCTTAAGAGCCTGTTTAATGCTCTTGACTTGTGCTTCTTTTGAAATGCCCTTCTCAGTTTGCCTTGCTGAGAACAGGTTTTGTGGGCCATTTGGAGGCCATACAATAATTTAAGGCAGTAGGCTTTGGGTGCAGACTATTCAGGTTGGAAGCCAGCTTGCTGCAGCTAAATGTGTCATTCATCCCTCCATTCCCATTTCCTCATTTGCACAATGGGAAATAGTAATTGTGCCTCCTCAGGAGGCTCTTATGAGAGTCAAGTGAGAGGGTCGGGGAAAGCCCTTACTTAGCACATTGCCTGGCAGGTTGGGACCTTTTTTTTTGTTGATAAAACACTTTGAAGGACTTGGGTTTGCCCTGAGCATGGGTATGCCTCAGTGAGTGAATCCCACACAGACCCACTTGCATGTATTGGTTATATGGTGGTTATGTGAGCACAAATACTCGAGTCCAGATGAAAGGGAATTCCACTCACTAGGCAATTCTGGATGTGTCCACGCTGTGAAGGCCACATTGGAGCTTTCTCAGAAGTTATCATCATTGTGCTCCTAGATCAGGGGTGGCCAAACTTTTTGACTCGAGGGTCACAATGGGTTCTTAAACTGGACCAGAGGGCCGGAACAAAAGCAACCTGACCATGCTGGCTCTCTCATCTTGGGCAGCTGGTGAAGGAGCGGAGGGGAGAGCAAGAGAACCCTCCACTCTTTTAGCTCCATGGGCTGGATAGAACAGCTGAATGGGCCGGATCTGGCCTGTGGGCTGTAGTTTGCCCACGGCTGTATCCTTCTTTCTGCCCAGGTGATTCTTGTGCATTGGCTCTACCTCAGACTTGATACTGATAAGATAATAGAATATGATTTGTTTGGGCTTGTATAGTGACCGTACTAGGAGTTTGAATGGTGCTCTGTATTTTGAGGATTCTGAAAGAAATAGCATTGAGGGGCATATCCCACATATGCTCTACCTCTTTTGTTCTCACTTTATTAATTCAGAATTTTTAGTCATATGAACCGGGTCTACTTTAACTTTAACTTGTGGGTCCTCTATGTGAAAATATTTGGCTAAGAATAAAAGTAACGCATGAATTGGCTGATGGATTTTTTGAAACAAAAGACTTATTTCAAGTTCCCTCAAGGCTTAGAAACAACTGTTTATAGGCAATGAGTGACAAATACCTGGATTTTTCTCTTCTGCTTCCCGAGGTAGTTTCTGGTAAAGGCTCCATTAAGCAACACACGATTGGCCTAGTTGGAACTACTCAATGTTGCAAGTAATAAAATTTTATTTCTTTAGTAACACTTTGTAATGTATGCTTTTTTTGTTGTTGTTATTAAACCTCTTTAAATAAGTGGCCTTGAAGTTTTACCAGCACTTATTTTAAGGTACTTTTAGTATTATTAATACCTTTTCTAACACATTTTAAAGTGAGACTATATCTAAGAGTTAATGGGTGATGATTTTCACTCTGTATCAAGTATGCATGTTATGTTTTAAGTACTAAAACATATATATATATATATATATATATATATATATATATATATATATATTAATGTGTTTATTCATTCCCTGCAATCCTACAAGGCTAATTATAATATTGCTTCCATTTAAATTGATAGTATATTGAGGAACAGTGACCAAGGACCTTCCTTCAGGTTACCTCGCCAATGAGGGGTAATCCCAGGGTTTGAATTCAGGCAGGCTGGCTCAAGTACCAGAGTGCAGAACAGCTACCTTAGAGGTCTGGATCTTTGAGCAGGGCCAGGACTGGGTTGAGGCCAGCAGGTGCCTAGGACACTCTCGGGGCCATGCAAGTGCTCAGTGGCCACTCTTATCAGCACTGGCGATTGAGCAGAGATGATTGTTATGGCAAAACACAAATGTAAGCTGAACTTTAGTCACTGGGGTGGCACGTGCTGTCCCAGGAAGTCCCTAGTTACATGTGCCACTCACCAAGCCCTGTAGATCTTAACTTTCAGGTACAGGGATGGTAGTAAAATTGGCACATGCTTTGCAAATTTTATCTTATGAAACAGAAGTTGCAGGAGGTATCTACTTAGTGTTAATCCTATATAATAAAAGGCTAAAATGCAAATCAACCAAACAGACCGACCAGTTGTTATGTCATGCACTGACCACCAGGGGGCAGATGCTCAATGCAGGAGCTGCCCCTTGGTGGTCAGCTAGAAGCCATGCTGACTGACTGCTGGTGAGTGCAGTGGCAGAGGCGGGAGCCTCTCTCGCCTCCGCAGCAGCCCTAAGGATGTCTGACTGCAGTTTAGGTCCACTCTCCACAAGGAGCGGGCCTAAGCCGTCAGTTGGACATCCCCTGAGGGCTCCCAGTCTGCTAAAGGGTACAGGCTGGGCTGAGGGACCCCATCCACCCAGTGCATGAATGTTGTGTACCAGGGCTCTAGTTAACTAATGAAAACCCAGAGCTTGTTTGCTTTGTTTTTTTGTAACTAAAGGCGGATGTGTTATTTTTGATCGTTCTAAAGTGAATTTTCTTATTGCCCCTGAATTTGAGTACTTCCTGTTCACTGGAAGCAAGTCCTGACTCTCAGATGAGTGATGGCGAGGGAAACCACCGGGTGGAGGATGGGGTAGGAGGGGTGTGGTGGAAAATTTGTTTGAGGATACATCCTGTCACCTGCATGAAGAGGATCTAGACATTGGAACAAGGCTATGGAAAATGCCTGAGCAGCTCCTTGCCTCTGAAACACAAGGAGACAGAGCAGCATCTAAGCAGCTCAGTCACGTCCACGCTCCTGTCCCTGAATGTCCCGTCTGGCAGCTAGTGGCTGAGAGAGACGGCCAAGGGCAGATGCTAATTTTCCAATCAATGGGTCACATCTCATCTCACACACCACAAGACCCCAGGGCTGTGTTTACTGAATTAAATTTTCTGCCTGACCATAAACTAATGAACAATAAGTTTTCTCCTTCCCTCCCATCTTTCAACATTTTTTTTGTCTCTTTCCTGGGAGGCAAGGAGAAACCTCTTTTGTTATTCACTACCCTTCCCTTTCTTTTTAGTAATTCTCATCATACAGTACATTAGTCTTGCCGACTGGTCAAATAAGCATAGGCCACAGTTGTTTGCCTTAAAGATTAGAATGCAGCTTCAGGTAAGTCCTGCAATTTCACTTAAGACCCTGGAGCCTTGTGGGGTGGGAGGAACAGTCGCCCTGCACTGTTTGACCTCTTGGGGGAGTTCTAGGTTTTAAATCAACTGAGCCATAGCTGGTTAGGGTGTTGCAGGCTTTGCAGAGATTACTTCCTGGGCAGTTTTTTCTCTCTCTGCATTCACTTAGGCTTCTGGATTTGGGAGAGGCCATCACCCTCCCGCACTAAAGGCTGTGGAACTGCCTGCCTTGTTTTACTTTGGGGCTCGTAGTGTGCTGGCTTCTCAGAGTTTGCACAGTGGGTAGACCAGCAGGTCTCGGTGGTGGACAGGAGGCGGGATATAGCTGCCCTGTTGCACACATGAAGACTCACCTCAAACAGGGCTCATCTCTCCACCACTGCAGTCTTTCAAGGTGGGCTTATCTCTTCTCTTTTCTCTATCTGTTTCCTCGACCCTGGAGGTGGAAAGGCTTCCTTCCCACAGTGGGTGGTGTCCAGTGCCTCACCATTTCTTGTTTGTCCCTTGAACAGGCCCGTATCTCTATACATTGTCCTCACAACTTGCAATTTAAAACACAGGGGATGAGTCCTTTTTCCCTGACACAACCTTAACTGAGACAGATTAAATTCTTTAATATATTATCTTGTTCTATCTTACATTGAGTACACTCAAAGTCCAGTAAATATATAGTAAGTGTTATTGATAGGTCTGAGAGTGAGCCAAGCACTGGGAGATGCTATAATAAGCCAAGCAGATGCCATCGTTGGCCTCATGGGCTATGGCCTAATGGTAAATCAGTGGTGTGGTGCCACTATTGTCCGCAATTTGCACATAAGAAAACAAAGGCTTAGGAAGTTGACTAACTTGTCCAAGGTCATGCAAATCGCATTCCTCAGCCTATAGACTCATGCTCTGGCCTGCTTCTCTGAGGGCAGTGCTTCCTTTTGCCTCTTGGGGGTCCATTTGTCCCTGAGTTCTGAGATGGTCATTGACCTGTGCACTATATTTCCGTGGCTATAATTCTTTCCAACTCAAAATAAACTGATGAAAAGTATCCCCTCCCTTGTTACTTATTTTCTCTTTCCCTTTTATGATAAAAAATAGATTTCTTATTTTCCTCTAGTTCCCTTTGTACCCAATACAAACACACACAAATATGCTTCGTCCTTTCTCTAATTTTTACACATTTGGGTGGAATATATGCATAGGAGAGAGATTATGTAGGTGCGTGCGTGTGTGTGTGTGTGTGTGTGTGTGTGTGAGAGAGAGAGAGAGAGAGAGAGAGAGAGAGAGAGAGAGAAAGAGAGAGAGAAATCAGCAAGGAAAGACACAATAATTCTCAACACACACACACACACACACACACACACACACACACACACACGGAATAGGAATACTACATGCTTTAAATGGGAATTTAGTCCCAACACAGATACAATTTATGCCATTATCACCTCCCCAATGCTCACTGTGCTTTAATGCCCCCAACTCCTTTAAAAAAAAGTTTCCATATTGTACTTTTTGCTTTTAGTTTTTATTTCCTTATAAAAAGCAAGAAGTTTTACTGAGAAGAAATGATTACAAATCCCAAAAGGTTGGTGTTCTGTTCTGAGCTCCAAGATGTAAGGATTGAGTGGATTTCAAACTTGGATAAAATTTGTGACTTGGCAAATGCCTCCATCCTTATTTATGACGGCTTGGAAGCTTCCATTTTCCAGGGTTTAAAATGAGGCTGCTGATTTGATCTCCCTTTTCTATTTTGCTGTGAATTATGAAATAACCAGCCTGAAGGCTTCTTTTTGACATTAACCCTCTTAGAAGAATAAGGGTGTGCATGTGTGTGTGTGTGTGTGTGTGTGTGTGTGTGTTCTTTCTTTTCTTGGTTATGAGGCATGGTTTACATATTTCACAGAGGCAGTGTGCTTCCCTTTTTCTGCCTTTCCACAAAATGACAATTGAAGGTGTTGAGATTTGGGATGTTGAGAACGATAACTGTGTGGTCTTCGTTGTAGTCACACAGGACTGTTTCACTGTACATCCCATCCTTTTCAGGCAACTAACAGTTTGGATTCTGGAGCAAGTCAGGTAAATAGAAAGTCTCACCTTTCCCAGAGGTGACGAACAGGTGCTTTGTCAGGAGATATCCACACCCATTTTGTTCTAGTGGAAAGTGGCCAAAATGAAGGAACTCTGAGTTTTCTCCTTCTTCCTACCTCTTTTTTTCCTCTTTTATCCCCCCGGCCTTTCTCTTAACTTATACCCAATTTTTTGAAGCTCATTTAAGTTCTCTTCATAAGTGCTTTTCTCCTTTGGATTCATGTAAACCACAGCGAAGTTGGTTACTGGGAAGAGTAGGCAGGTTTTGCTGTAGGAATTTTCACATGCAGATTGTGTCCTCTGAGAAGCAGGTTCCCAGACAGGGTTAAAGCTGCAAGGATTTTAATCAGGAGAAACTCTCGTGTGAGAGGAAATGGAGAAGGAGCCAGAGAGGCATAGACAAGACTATCACTCAAGTCTGACCGTGGTGATGAGAGGATGGGAAGCTTAGGACAAGAATCCTAAACCATTCACTCTAAGGAAGGTTGGGCAAGGCTGCTGGGGAGTCTTTGAGCCAAAGTCAGCCACCGGTCGGCCAAGAGTTCCTTGTCTCCAAGGATGGGTCTGTCTTATATTCCAACTACTCTTGGCACTGGTTCTAGAGCAGTCATGGGAAGCATGGGCTCACCGCAAATGAGGGATGGATTTGAGAGCACAGATGGGTTTCAGGATGTAGCTGGGACCCTTTGTCAGTTATGCTCCCTGAAGGTGAAGTCTGCAGAGTGCTCTCGGACAAGAGGAGCACTTAAGCGATGTACTGGTTAATGACTGCTCCCATCTCTCTTCAACATACTGACCCATCTGATGTGCCCTGAGCACTCCTGCGTGGACAGCGTGGTTCCAGTGCTCCAGGGAACCTCTGCTTCTTCAATCACCTACTACCAGTGACATTGGTTAGAGGGGCTTCAACTATAATCACTCTTTAAAAAAAATCAAAGAAGTACACAGGCTAGGCAAGTCAACATTTTGAAATGTTTAAAATGTCATTTTTGAGCTGCAGCCACCCTTTTATTTATGGCAACATAAAACAACATCTGAAACTAAGACCTGTTTTTGTTTTTCTCGCCTGCATGCTCAAACCACAAGTGATTTTATTTCATTTCATTACGTGTTCCCTGTCAAACAAACTTCCTATCACGGCAGCGCCTGTCATTGATTCATCTTCCCTCAGAAGAGTGTTTGTGGATGTGTATACCAGCACCTCGCCAGGCATGAGGAAAGAACTGGATAGGGCCAGCGAGGCAGCCTCTTACACAATTACTCACCCCTGCTCTCCAGCAGCCTCCGAGTTCAGTTGTTTTCAAGAAAAATGACGCCTGATTCGGATTCAACAGACCTTATCGAGGACTTTCAGTGTGCTAGACTGTAGGTTGCCAAGATCAGTGATACAGATGTGAGTGAGGAGCTGAGCTGGGGGGACTGGCCCCAGGCCCGCAGTGTTGCCACACAAGGCCCTCAGGCTCAGGGTAGCAGGATCATCTGGTTTTTCAAGACAAGGGGAGATCTGGGTTTTTGTGTGAAATGTCCCAGTTTGTAAAGGTTGGCAAGTCCCTTCACATTTTTTAAACTCTCTGTGAGCCAACGAAAACATGTCTTTTTGCCAAATGTTGCCTGTTGTGACCCTCGTGCTAGAGAGTCGGCTCGCTGCTTTAAGATCTGACTCTCCCACCACTGCTTTGCACAGACACCGGTCTTTGTGGGGCCTCCTGGCAGCAGATGCTGTGATGAGGACCCACAAATGAGTGATTTATTAAGGGTGTGCTCAAGGGCAGCCTGAAGGGACTTGGGGAGGCAGCACAGGGAAGGGGGAGCTAATGGGAAAATGATTTCAGACATAGCTTCCTGCTGGAGGGGGAACTCTGGAGCGGAAGTTGCTCCCCAGAGATTTGGGTGTAGACCTTTTTATTTGTACACCTTCTAGTCACTGGCTAAGGGTCTCAATACAAGAAAGTGAGCTTCTGTGGCTCAAGGGCAAACCTCCAGGAGAGAGAAACCCAAGTGCAGGCTGCTGCATGGTAGATCCAGGGGGCCCCAATATGACCCACTCCCAGAGATCTGTGTCTTTCCTAAGTATGCAGCTTATAAGAACCACAGGTCAAGGCAGCATTTGGACCTGGTTTTCTGACTCCAGTCCAGTTCAGGGCTTGTTGACACTCTTTGCAGCTGCTTCTTAATGAGATCAGTGTGCGAATTCAGATGATCTTAAACCCTGATTGGTATGTCAATCCCAGGCTCTTAAATGATCTCTTCTTTTAGGATTGCATGGAGGGAGGACTGCTTGGCTCTTCGGAAGGCAGGGGCAGGTTGATAGGAATCCAGAGGTGCTCTAGAATTGTCAACATTCTAGACCAAGCATGTCAAACTCAAAAGCTAACATGGACCAAATAAACAAGGTTTACATGTATGTGGGCTATAAAAAAAAGCTTCCATTTTCATAGAAACGTAGTTTATTTCAATAGAGATATGCTGAATACAAAGGGCTGAAATAAATGTGTAATCATTAATATAAAATGATAGAACCTTTTAATAAAAATTAATATTTTTTTCTTGGATATTAACTTACCAGACACTGAATAACTGCACAAATTAATAAGCAAAATGCAAATAAACCTATTTTTCTTGTTCTCTGAAAGAAAAATATTTCCTGTTGTGCACACCAAATAAGTCAGTGCAAGACGAATGGCATGGCAATCAGCTGCTAAAATATTCACTGCTAGTATTAGTGGAGAGAAATGGTGTGCCTGCATATAAGGCATGTAAGGGAAATGGATGCAACATGATTATAGTAATCAGTCATTAGCAAACGTTGTAGTTCATTATTAATACTTATGTATAACAGGATGTTGTAAAATTAAGTTATGAAACTTTTATTAAAATGTTTCTTACATACTGGTATATTGGCTGGTCCACAAAAATATTCCTTGTGGACTGCATGTGGCCCAAAGGACACAAGTTTGACATGCTTGTTCTAGACAGCCCCTAGTGGGCTCCTGGGAGGCTGCAGTGGCTTCCAGCTCTATTTCTCACTAAGTTTGGTGATTTCATATCTGAGATGTATGCAGTGTTTGGGGTACTCTCTAACCCAGTGCTGAATTTTGGGCCTCTGAGACATATCTATCTTGATGCTTTTGAGGTGTACCTTTCTGAAAAATAGTGATTTATACAATCTGCATGATATATTTAACTTAAAGATACACTCTCTAAACTCTAACCAGTTCCCCTTGAGGGAAGACCATCAGAGGCAGGGAGAGAAAGCAGAAGCTGCCATACCATCCGCAAACCAGACCACTCTAGAGCTTGAGGGTCATGGAGGCAAAACCACATCAGATTTTTTTTTTACACTGAATCTATCCTGTCTGCCCACTCCGCCCTTGGCCTTGCCTGCTGCCATGGTAAACGCCTTGCCCATCCTTCCAAACCTCTGCATTAGCCAGGACAGCTTCCTTGTCCTCATCTCTTGAATTCCATCAGAAATCAAAGCATGTCTGGCTCCCCTCTGACTTCCTCCAGGCCTTCCATATTTCAGAGGGACAGGCTGGTGGGTCTTCTCTCTCATTCGTACCATGATTCCACTCTTGAGTCCAGCATTTTCCTTCCAAAATGGACATGAGCTAGTCAGTCCTGTACTCATACACCTCTGGCATCTCGCACTGCAAAGTAGATGAAGGCAAACTCCTCAAAGGGACATTCAAATTCTAGAGCATCCCCCCAGCCTGGCTTTTCAGACATGCCTTCCCCATCCACCACGTCTGTTCCTCTTTCCCAAGCCACTCAATCCACCTGGCTTGACCTTCTTTCTCCCACTGCCTTGTTCATTTCATGTCAGAGTCCTGTCACTTTTGATTGGGTAACCTTGGCCTTGGCTCTTAGGAGGGTATGGCAAGACAGTGGGACTGCATGTGACATGTTGTAGATTCTCAGTAAATGATAGCATTGCTGTGGCGATTATCATTGCCATCAATCCCTTTTTAAAGCCCCACTTCATTCCTGCCTTCCTCCTAGCAGCATTCCCAGAATTGCTCACACAGAAATGACAGCTTCCCCCCCCCTATATTCTGTGTTAGTGTGATGACATATTTGATCACCTAGCAGGAGAGCCTGGGTGCCCTATTGCTGCATTAAATTGAATTATCCCAGAGCACTGTACCATATCCCACTCCTATTAGAGCTATTCACTGTGCTTTCAAAGAAACAAATGAAGAACAGATACTACTCAGCTGAGTTCATGTTTTCTGAGGTGTAAGAATGTTTCTGGATAATACTGTGGGGACCTCAGACTGAAAGGCTTGATCAGGATAGGGAGCCTTGGCGATAAGGGAGGTCAGTAAAAGTTTAGGGTGCACCCTGGTAACCCTCTGACAGTTCAGGCTAAGTTTTGGCAGAGGTGGGGGACTTCTTTGGCACATGGACTAGGAATATTTTGATGTATTAGTTTCCTAGGGCTGCTGCAACAAATGACCACAAACTTGGTGGTTAAAACAATAGTTGTGGAGCCCTGAAGTATTAAATTGAGGTGTTGGCAGAGTTGGTTCCTTCTGGAGGATGTGAAGGAAAATCTGTTCTATGCCCTTCTCCTAGCTTCTGGTGGCTATCAGCAATCCTTGGTGTGGCTTGGCTGGTAGATACATCACTTGATCTCTGCTTGTCTTCACTTCACTTCTCTGTCTCTGTGTCCTCTTCTCCTCTTCTGAGAACAATTGTCATTGGATTTAGGATTCACTCTAAATCCAGGATGATCTCATTTTGAGATCTTTAAAGACTTGAGATCTGCAAAGGTGTTTTTGTTGTTGCTTTTCCAAATACGATAATCTTCACTGGCTCCAGAGGTTATAATTGGAAATACCTCTTTAGGAGGCCACTTTTGAACCCACTACACTTGAGAATAGAGTTTATCTGTGAGGTTGGAAGCATAAAGGGTGTAGGTGCCAAGAAGATCTAAGTTCAAATCCCTGTTTGGCCCATGCTATGGACCTATTATTTAATCTCTCTAAAGCTCAGTTTTCCTTACTATAAAATAAGTATAAAAGTTAAGAAAGTATATATCTGACACATAACAGATTCATAGTAAAGTTATTATATATTATATTCCTACTCTCATTTATTCATTTAATAAAAATTTAAATCTCTGGACATCAAAGTGAAAAAAACATACCACATGGCCTTTAATCAAAGTAGTACTTAGAAGAGGATCAATGTTAATCGAATGAACGAACAAGTGATCAGATCTGAACCCTATTAGAGGTACTTGCTCTGCTCAAGCCCAGAAGAGGCTCTGGCAAGTACAGTTATCCCCCTATAAAAAGGTGTGCTTTCAGCCACTTCACTTTCATGAAAGGCCTATATTAGTACCTGTTTTCACTAACCAAAAGGAATCTGAACAGGATTTTTGCTTTGATGAGAAAAGGTGAAAAGTGAAAACATGATCCATGCTTTGCAGAGAGCTATTATAGAGGCAGCGTGCATTTGAAGCACTGAGAGTGGCATTGCCCTTAGCGTGCACCAGAGTATTTTAGGATTTATGCATTATTTGGTAGCTTATGTTTTGGGGCTGGGAATGCTTAAAATTTTTCCATATAAATTAATGGTAATTGCTTCTTTGATTTACACCATTTTGGTTTACGAGAGGTTCCCTAGAACGCTCTACTTTTGGTTAGTGTGGGAAATCTCTACATTTCTATAGCATTCTGCCTGAAGGATGAACTCTGATGCCAAACCCTAAAGTAAGCTCACTTTTTGGGCTCTTTAAAACGTCCTTAAAAAATATTATTGCATTGTCATTTTACTTTAATGGCTTGCGTATGTGGCCATTAGAGTGAGTTTTATGAGGAATTTATATCAAGATGCACCATGGTGTCCCAACGAAAGGAAAACTTATAGAACTGAGCAAAATGGGAATCTCAAATGCCGTTAGGGGCCAGGCAGTCTGGGTGGGGTAGTCCCCCCTGGAGAGTGTTTGTCTTATTGAGAGTGGGCAGCTCACCCTAATTCATTCATCCAAACATTTATCTTGTTCTTGGTGGAGGCCACAGGGTAGAAAAATGATAACTTCATGTTCTCATAAAACTTTTGTTCCGTGATCCCAGCTCCAATACCACATGGAAATTCAGGCCTATTGCTGATGAAATATCCCTTTTATTAAAGAGAGGAAGCCAGAATTGTAGGTGCGACCTCCTGATTTTTTTTATGTTGGCAAACACTGTACATTTTTCAAAGAACACTATACAGGCCAGACAGAACTTGTCTCTTAATTCCATTTAGCTTGCAGGTCATTTGTGACCCTTGGAGTGGAAACTCATGGCCTTTATCTTCAGAAGCATTTTCCCAATGTCTGATTTTAAGCTAATTCTCATTTTTCTTGACCTCATTGGAAATTGCTAATGGTCATGGCTTATTATTTGTGTCCTCCCAGATTGAATGATTCTTTCGTGTCCCATCCATGCATTTTAAGGTGAGCTATTCTCTATCTATCAGCATTTCATTTCTAATTCCATCTCCAAATCTTTGATTACTTTTCCGTGTTCTCTCATACTTCTAAAGAGGCTCTAAGTACTGACGTCAACATTTCTTCTCTTGATGGTCAGAGCCTAACCTCAACTCTTAAATAAACTGCTTATAGATAAGTCTGCTTTTAAGCCTCCCTTTCTGACTTTGCCATCCAATTTTCACAGCCTTTGAGTTGCACTGACTCCCAACCTTAGGTGTGATATTAATTTCTCTCAGGGGGGCATGGGTTTAATAGATTTTTTTAATTAACATTTTGTAAAATTGGAGCTGTCATACTTTATGGCAGACTGATACAAATGTCTGTAATTATATTTTTGGCACTATATCTTGGGAATCAACTAGAAATGTTTATTTTAACCCCTTCCTAAAACGTTTGATTTATGGAAAGGCCTTTTTATGCACACCTCTAACAGGCCCAGTTGCCATGACAACCCAGAATATCATTTGTCAAAGAGCTATAACTTCATTCTATGTTGAAGCTAAAAATTTATCTTTCAGGATTTATCCTTATGACAGGGAAATTTTGCATTTTTTTGGATCTGATTTTTCTCCCTAATTCTGCTTGTTGTTAGGGAAATTCAGGGTTCAGGGGAAGATTTCCTAGAGAGTAAAACAAACCTCCACCTTCCACCTCACCTCTCCAAACATATGAATTCTCTTGTCCATTTTTTAAAAGTGGAATTATTCCTCTTGAGCCTTTAACTCAATATGATTTTTCTTTCTTTAAAAAATTTGAAATGAGATTTTTAATTGATATTTTGTTAGTAAAGTTTTAAGGTAGGGAAGAAAGACAGTGTCTTTTGATCTCTTTTACAAGCTGAAGAAGATCAAGATATTTAGTTATCATATTTACTTCTGTGATCTGTGGTTCAGAATGCAAACTGAATGGCTACAGTAGGAGCCAGACAAATATATCAATTAGTGCGGTAGGATCCTGGGGACACACCCTGTCTAAAGGGGATTATTTCTTTGTTTCTGTTGACATGTTGACAGAAAATTGACCATTTTTAGGGCTGCCTGTTTAATTTACTTTTAAAAAAAATAAGTCAGATTTATGTGAGATTTTCTGATTTTAAAATGTTGGCAGATCATTATAAACACACACAATGTAATAGTCAAAGCACAGCTGAGAGCCAGTTCACTCCATGGACTCCCAGACATGATTTCTGCCCTATGTGCATGCCATGCTATCCAACAGTTTAGAGTGTTTTTGTTTCCTCTATACTGAACAACTAAACCAATTTTGCTCAGTTCTTCTTGGGATTTGATCTGTTAGATAATCTTTCTTTCTTTTGGCCTCACTGGAAGTGGTATTCTGCTCACTCACTTGCACATTGGGTAGTTGTTGGGCTCTGGACCAAGTGTGAGGGGAAGCTGTGATGGAGGGCTCATCTCAAACACCCACACATTCTCCCCTCTGTCAGTCCAAGATTGATAGTGAGGTCCAATGCCTTCTGGGATTGTTCACAGATTTATGATGCTCCCTTGTTGCCTTTGATGGATGGGGCAGTTTAATCCTCTTCACTAAACTCTATATTTTTCTTTTGTATTGGAAACTCCTAGATGGCCCTTGCCTTTTCACAAAGACAATGAAGCATTTTATTCCCCATTGTGTTTTGTTTCTCATATATCTGTGGGGGAAAAACACTAGTAATTCTTGAGAATATGCTACAAAAAAACAACAACCAACCAACCAAACAAACAAAAAAAACCATCTGAGGGCAAAGCTGTCCTGTAGCTGTCACTGATATAGAATAGGAATGGTGTAAGGGACATCACCCACACTAGACACTCACCACCGAGCCAGCTTGCAATGAGACTTAAGACATTATGGAATTCATGTGAATTATGCTGAATATGGAAATACACAGTGGCTCTGGCAATAGGAGCAGGTTATGGCTTTATGCCATTCAGACTATTGTCATTGGTCTTTCCAGCTTCACCCTCACCCTCCTCTGCTGCCTTCCACATTCTCCAGGGTCCAGCCTCACCAGTAGTTACTGCCAGTTTCTAGTTACCTTTATGCTCTTTGTATATGACCTCAACTCATCTAAACCCAGTCAGGGTTTTATAGAGTCTTTATGAATGTTATTAGCTCTTCCCACCTGTTAAGCCTTCTAGGACTCCAAGATCCCACCAATTATAGGTAACAAGAAGGACCACAGTAATATGAGGTACAAAACATTACTCATACTCAGGATGGCCCTCACAGGAGTGGGCCTGCACCTTCACATAGGGTCTCCTGTCAAAGGTATTTTTGGTTTAATGCACTACTGTTAACATTTTGGATTTCTTAAAAGTTTATGAACAAAGAGTTCCCGTTTCATTTAGCACTGAACACCACAAATTATGTAGCTAGCCCAGCTTATAACTACAAAACACAGGCAAAATAGACTAAAAGTAGTGACCTCGCCCAGGCAATAATTAACATTCCTTATAGTGGGTATGGCCTTACTTGTCTCTCTTGGATGAGTGGTATTTCTTCGGCAGGGAAAACCCATAACAAACTGCTTTGCATTCCTTTCCACTCTTCTAGGCATGCCTGCCTTAAGAAAGACTTCCATAGCTCAATCCCAGGCATTTTATCTGGGAGCTTGCATTCACCCACATGTCTTTTCAAGTGTAGCTATCTTTTAAGGTGGCATTTAGTAGCTATCACGATTCATCAATCAGCAATTATTGAGCACCTAGCCCAGAGCAAGCCACCTTTTCTTGCTTTCCCCATCATCGTTATCCATCATCACCTATATGTATTCACTCCTTATATCTGTGCCTGACTCCGGTCTACAAGGTGGGGTGTGCTAAGCTATTTTGTGTTGATGAAACTAAGCTGACTCCAAAAGGCAGCCATCACTGCCTTTGGAAGAGTGAATTTCCCCACATCAAAGGAGGGTGTGTCCATTAGGTGCCAAAAACATGGGATAATTTTTCTGGCATTTGCACAATGAGACTCAGACAGAGATAACCACACACCTACTAAAACCCAAAGATGACACATTCGGTTGGCTGAAAAATCAAAGATTCACCTTTGTAAGAGTCTGTTGTAAAACTGTGCAAAGCATTGCCCTCAACGTCAGTGCTGAAAACAGCCATGTGGCCACTGGCCACTGGCCACATAAGGCTGACTCAGGGAGGCCAGCGCATATGAAAGTATTCTGAAATCATGGATGTGAGAGTACTTTTAAAAGAGAAATGTGTGAATTTAATGTAAGTCATTGATCTTATTCATGACCTATAGAGCTTGCTTGAGGCACTTTTGGCATATCCCCCTTTAATGCCAGCAAATCCTAATCTCACACGAAACTCAAAACAATTGACAAGATGAAACAGCTCCAGACACATAAGGAGGCCCTCACGGTTAAAGTGTAAGACAGGATTTAATGGCTCATGCTTTGTTCCAAGGCAGAACACTGGATTGCATTGCATCTTGGGGCTTTTTCTTTTCTTTTCTTTTCTTTTCTTTTCTTTTCTTTTCTTTTCTTTTCTTTTCTTTTCTTTTCTTTTCTTTTCTTTTCTTTTCTTTCTTTTCTTTTCTTTCTTCCTTCCTTCCTTCCTTCCTTCCTTCCTTCCTTCCTTTCTTTCTTTCTTTCTTTCTTTGAGAGAAACAGAGTTTCTTAGTGTTTGAGCAAATGCCTAGTTCTGTTCTTTGCCCAAACACTTTGAGACAACATTATGGTAAAAGTAACATGGTTAAAATGTGATGAGGTATTTTGAACATTTTATTTAAAAACAACGACTACTTTCCATGTAGTTAAGGCCAAACACATTGATAAGAGGCAGAAAATTGCCTCTAGGTATATAGAAATGCAAGTTAGGGGCAGACCTGCCCGTTTGCCCAGCAGTCGGTTAGAAACTGGTAGCTACGTGGATGTTTTCATCTGACGAAAGTAGCCCTGCAGGGAACTGAAATATCTCGGATTGAGGATGATTCTCTTGGATTGAATTAATTTCAGCAAAAAAAAATTATCAAGAACCCACTTGGGAGCATGTGAGCTACTGTGGGAGACGATATGATGAGCAAGAGAAGAGTGCCTTCAAGGGACCTGCATTCTAATGGAGAGAGCAAGGTGATCACATGATTGCATTACAGTAAAATGTTGTTTGGATCTAATATATCATAGATTATACTAGCCCACACTTATTAAAAAAATCCCAAACACCTGGAACCAGATGCTTGGATTTGGAGACATTTTGGGTTTTAGAAATGCAATAAGGTTCCTACAGTAAACACCACCCTTTCCAGTGGGGTGGGGAGAAGCTCTGGAGTCCCGTTCAGTGACATTTCTGTAGTTACACCATCCAGAATAAGTAAAGTCTGCAGATAACCCCACTGCAGTTCATGTCAAATGAGTTAACCTTTGGGTTTTGGGAACATTTGGATTTTAGAAGTTCTGAGAATAGAGTAGGAGCCTTTGTAGATATTATGTACTATAAAGTAATCTTACATAATTTTAGAATATACTATGAGAGAAGTTCCAGAAGGGCAGTGTTGCTTCCCAAATACTCAGAATAATGTCTGCCACAAAGTAGGCATTCAATAAATACTTAAGCAAATAAGAGTAATCATAAGAAATGTTAGCTGTCATGGTATAGAGTGTCTGCTCCATGTTAGGCAGAGAGACCTTCACACCAAAGCTTGCTACGTAGGCACTGTTGTTCCTATTGCTATCCTTACTTTAGAGAAGAGGAAAGTGTTCATGAGGGAAGTGACCTGGGTGGGTAGCAGGTGACAGGCTATTGATTCTACTGAGGGGATGGCTGTGATGGCTGTGTGCACACTGCAGTGTCAGCCTGCCTAGAGTCCAGGTCCTCAATCTGCCACTCACTGGCTGTATGAACTCAAGTAAATGGTTCGACTTCTGCATGTCTTCATTTCCTCAAATGTAAAGCAAGAATATCGATAAGCTCAAGATCTACTTATAGGATAGTGAGAGGTGCATGTAACATACTTAGAAACAATGCTTGGGACCTAATAGGCCCTCAGTGGATGTTAGCTAAATCTGAGGCATTGGAGGGACACTTTGCAGCAAGGAATTTTGTCCAATGTAATGGAAAGAGTTTTTAGACATAAAAAGATAAAACTTCAGATAACCTTTTATACAACCTAATAATGAAAGAATCCAGTGACCAAGACAAAGTCACAAAAGAAAATCTGGTTACCTCCATTTAGTTGATAAGATGAAATAACATAAAAATTACTAGTCCAAGAAGAGAACAATACCTCCTTTGTATGAAAAACAGACATAATGGCTAGATTCAAAAATTCTCCCATTAAAATCTGAAGCAACCCAAGAATGCATACCTCATCATTCAGATTTTTATCATATTTGGGAAGTTACAGCTAATGAAATAAGACATGAAATGATATAAGAGATTTACCTAAATCCTAAGGGAAAGTGAAAGATACATTTATAGATATTATGAGTGCTTAGAAAATAATGGATAACCAATTTCCAAACCAAGTAATGAATAGAAAGTTTCTCTAATCTGGCTGGATATGCAACAGATTATTTAGTAGCTCACCCATTATGTTAACAGTAATCTTAGAAAATAGATTGAAAAAAAAAGTCATTCAGAATACGAGAACAACAGCAACAGTACATCCAGATGAAAACAGGGGCAGAGATTGGGAAGAAACTGTGTGTACAAAGTTGATACTTTCCACAAAGTTATGACAGAAGAAAAAAACCTACATTCTTAATATTGGAACGATTAATTGAATGATGGTAACATTGAATGATGGTTGTAAAATATAGTATATGCTGACAGTGGAGTTTAGAATATTAAACTACACTCAGTATGTATTCTAATGCATCATGACTCCAAACTTAATTTTTACATAGAAAAAAAAATTGATGAAAGGATCAGAATGTTAATAATTAAGGCATGTAGAGGTGATTTTTGTTGTATATTTTATATTTTATGTATTTTTTCAAATTTTCTACAAAAAGGAAGCATGTGTTTTATAATGCAAAACATTATTCAACAGCTTTTAAGGAAAAAAAATATAATGCCAGAGGAGTAAATTCACCTACCTAGTATTGCTTTTCTTCCCATAATATATATTATTTGGGGGAACTTCTTCGCTGATATATAACAGAGTAAGATCAATAATGGCATATTTGCTCAAAATAGACAGTTCTAGTCTTTAAAACATGGAATAGCACTCTTTACCTTCTGCTTTATTGATTAAAAAGAATGGAAATTCTGCAAAGATGCCTTAATTATGTTTTTCATGTTGTCTTTCTATAAGTCTTGGATTCAATTTCTGAAACAGAGGAAATGCCAAGATATATGAGTAGGGTCTGGAAAGTGAAGCATCTATGTCATTGACTTATTGAAAAATAAATGACCTCACTTCCCTTATTACTGTAGTAATTAACCCACATTCGTACTAATTCTGACCATTGCTATATATTATTTATCACTCTCCATTTGTGGTTTGGTGGTCAACCTAGTGAGTGTCTTTGTCAGACGATTGTTGTGTGTGACACTCTGAGGTAGCTTTCATCTGCTCTCCTAATAGCTTCTCACCAGAAGAGTCAAAATATACTTTTCACAATCCTGACATAATAAAGACCTCAGGTGAAGCGCACATTGTGATGTGACTTTTCATTGGCCTCTAGTGTATCTTATCCATTTGGGGAGAGATGTAACATTGATGGATTTACATCAGAACCCCAGTTCTTGGCACAAAGCTTAGCACATTTGTTCACTAAATGTTTGTGGACTGGCTGGAAATGAGAATAAAACCTGGGGCTTCAGACGGTTCACCCTATAGTCTTCTTTCACCGGAAATACCTTCACCCCAGCAGGGTCTCAGCCCATTTGGACCTTCTCCTGGATGCGTGTACATCCTGGGGGTCCCTCATGCTCCTCAGAGACCCGGAGCAGCGGCAGTTGCCTTCATTTGGTCAACACCAAATATTTATGGAGTGTCTGCTCCACGCCCTGCTCTGTGCTGAATTTGGCCGAGGGGTGGGTTTTATGATGTGGAGCTGATTTCCGAGGCCCTCGCAGACGCAGAGCATGCTGCGCATTCTTCAGGCCAGGCCCCGGCGTGCCTGTGGGCTTTTCCACTTTGCTGCCCAGGAGTTATGCCTCTGCTCTTCCCTAATCCCTGCAAACAGGCAGTGTGAGCGGGCTGCCAGCACATCAGTGAGTGTGCAAAACGCACACAAATTGCTGCTCTTTATTAGAGGTGTGGATGGAGGGCCTCGGGAAGCTCTGACACGAGAGGGTTTTGGGTTTCTTGGTTATTTTTTCTCCAGGCTCTGCTTTCAGAGGTGTGATGTTATTAAGTGCTGCTGTTTTGCTGCCAAAGTCCCTCTTTCTCCCCTTCCCTTTTCCCCTCCCTCCCTTCCTTCTTTTCTTCTTAAAGGCCATAGAAATGAAATAAGATATCCTTATTGATTATTCTCACTCAGTAGAGAGACTACCCAGTCCATTCTCACTACGTTTGGTCTTTTGTGAGAAACAGATATCTTGCAGAGGTCGCACTCTCATGGGGGACACTTTTTTCACCTTGTCATTAGCAGCCTCCCCGTGATCTCAAGAATCCCTCTTTTTCATCCTGTGTGCAGCTAGCACCCAGCTACTCTCATACCAAAAGTCCTTTGACCTTCCCAGATCACAAGCCTTAACCTCTTCTTTCCCTCCTCCGTCCTTTTTTTCCTTCCTTCTTCTTGGCACTCATATCCTCACTTCTAGCTTCCATTCCATTTGCACTGGCCGTAACCGCTGCCTTGCACATATAGCATCCTTGCCTTCTCTCAGGAAACAACCACCCTGGCTAAGTCTAGTGCTCCCCCAGCCCAGCCAGCACTGCCAAGCACCCCCTCTCCCTCTCTCCTAGAGAAGGGCTCCATAACTCCCTTTCTCCACATCCCTGTACTTTCCCCTCCCCTTAGCACACTCTTAGCTCCAGACCTTGCTTTCATTGCCCTAAAGAGAGCTCAGCAGGCACCCCACTGCATGTCTCCACCTGTTGGCGGGGCCATGGCTTTGCATGCCCTCCTGGCATGGTTTCCTGGGACAGCCCCAACGGAATTCTGCCCCCTTTTACCCAATGAAGGACATCACCCCAGTAGTTGTCCCATCCCCCTCCCTCTCCACAACATCACATTTCCCTCTGTCTGAGTCATTCTCATCAGCTTACAAATATGTTGCCATTTCTCACTTGTGTAAAACAAACTCCTCCTGCCCCCAACCACTGCGCTTTCTCTTCTCCTCCTACAGGGATCTCCTGGAAAGACCGCTCTTCCTCTCTCAACTCTGTTCTCTCTCTTTCTCCTTAATGTCTTCAAATCTTCAAATCAGCTTTCACTCCGAATGGAGCACCAGAGGGCCCCCTTTCAAGGTCACTACTGTTACATCCCATTGTCACTCTCAGTTCTTGCCTGCCTTCACCTGTAGCAGCACCTGGCACCGCTTCCTGAACCTAATTTAGACACGTTCTTCCCTGGACTTCAGGGAACCCCTCCTCTGTTTTCTGCCCACCTCGAAGGAGACTTCTTTCGTCTCGCCACTGTAACCGTTGCTGAGACCCCAGAAGTGTTTGATCTTCTCTCCTCTCCAGCTGCACACACACTGATGGGGACTACCCAGTCTTACGGCTAATTCATCTAAATGAGGGTTTTGCCTCAATATCACCTCTGGTAGAAACCTGTCCTCTGAACTCCAGACTTCTATGGCCAACAACCTGCTCACCAGCTCCACTTGGATGCCTACTAGGCATCTCACACTGAGCGAGTCAGTGTGATCCTCCCTCCCAGGGTTTCATCCAGCTCAAAAATAGACACTCAGACCAAAATCTGTGAGTCCTCTCTTCACTCTCACCCCTTTTCAGCTCTGCTTTCAAAATATATCTAGAATTCCTTCTCCACAGCTGCTAACTTGGTCTAAACTTTCCTGCTCTCTCTCCTGGATTATCTGCCCTCGCTGGCCAGAGACCACTCTGGGTATACTTTTTCCCCCTTTGTGCTGGTGGTTCCCTCTTTCTGGAATGCTCTTCTCATCTCATCTTAGGTATTTGTTGAACTCTCACCTGCTCCCCGGAGGCTTTCCCTGAGCATTTACTGTATTTAATTGCAGTCCTTACTCCTACTCAATGGTCCCTGACTCTTTTCCCCACCCTACTTCTATTCAAAGCCCTAAGCATTCACACACGCTACATATTATTTCCTTGTTGTTACCGTTGATCATCAGTCTCTTCCACAAAATGTAAGCTGCATTGCTGTAGGGATTTTTATCCAATTTGTTCACTTGTCTTAAGATAGTTTGTAAATATTGGGCTGAGTAACTGAGTGAAAGAATGTATCCCAGGTTGAATCTCAGGACATCAAAGCCCAGGCCTGTGTGATTGGGAAGCATTCCACTGAAACGAAAAATCTTAGTGGCCCAGATGTTTCTACATAGGCAGATGCATTGCGTCCCATTACAAAAACATTGAAGAAGTGGGCAGAATTATTCATCCTTTTCCCCAGAAATTTGATGACACAACCAATGTGGGTGACTCTGGAATCCCTCCTAATCCCCTGCTTTCATTTACAGCCACCCTTGCATGCCATGGCAGCTCTTAAGCACAATAAAAGGCTGGCTACTCTTAGTCTGGGTATTAAGCATACTTTGGATGCAATGCTGTTCCATGTGAAAAGGCCCTGGACCTCTTCAATCAATAGCAGTGGCCTCCTAGTCCATTCCTCCTTCTGATTCAAGCCTTGCCCTTCTGCACATAATTATCCCCATGATGCCAGGGTTATCTCCCTGAAACAAATGTTCACATTGTCAGAGGGTAAGCACTCATTTTAATACATTGTGTGTGAATGCCATCCTCTTTCTGGATGACCCAATACAATTAGTTCTCAGCCCAAAAGAAGGGCCTTGGTTGAAGTTATTGATTTGCCCCAGGAATATCCCTCCACTCAGGGCCACCAGTATCTTCCTGAGCACCTGGGGCTGGGACCCTGGCTTTGGTTCTTTCTCTCTTTGCCATCCACTCATAGGGCTGCTTTGCTGGTCACATTGTGGGATAATGGGAGGTGACCTACATGCCCGTGGGAGCCTCTCTCTTCCTAGACCAGTGTTTCCCAAAGTATGGTATGCGTACCCCCAGAGGTACGGGAAGAGTTTGGTAGGGATACACGTTGCACCAGATTTTGGTGGGGATATGCACTGCACCATGCTTAGCTGTGCCTAATTCTATGTTCTCATGAGTCAAGTTAATTTCATCCTTCTCATTGACCCAAATAAATGTTATTTTAATATAACTTTTATTTATATTTTATTATGAATAATTTTATTTTTGTTTATTATTATTTTGTGTATGTACCAAAAAATAAAGAAATAAATATTTTTGGAATGTTATTAAAATACATCCATTTTTTTTTGACGAGGGGTACTCAGCGTTACGAAAATTATAGAAGGGGTACACATATGTCAAAAGTTTGGGAAACGCTGTAGACCCCTGATTTCATTGAAGATGGGCATTTTCCTCTGCCTGCAAATTAGAACCACACTCTGTTTACAGTCTCACACCTTGAAACACTGATTAGAACCATCTGTTCTTCAAGCTCAGTTTGGGGATAACTAGACATTGATGACCATCCAGGGGGATAGCTTGTGGTTGAATTCTAGACCCAATACTAGAGCCAATACAAAGGCCATATGAGATCTTAGCCTGTGAACATCATATTTTCCAGAAGTTTATGAAAGACCAGGAGTGTCTGGATGGGGAGAGGTGAGAGAGAGGGTATGTACTGGATGACCCCCTATTCTATTCATGTGATCCAGCCTTTCTGACTATTTTTTGACTGCATATTTACTTTGCTTCATTTCCTGCCTATACAGTGACCCAAAGATTACTGAATTCCTCTGCACCTTCAGGATGGGGATTGTAATTCCTACGATGAAGTAATGGTCAGGATCTAATAATAAGGTACCTAGTATGTAGGAAGAACTCAGGAGATGCCAGTCTTTCACAGAACAGTGCACATAGTAGTTTTTTTTAAAAAAATATTTTATTGATATTTTACAGAGAGGAAGGGAGAGAGAGAGCCAGAAACGTCAATGAGAGAGAAACATCGACCAGCTGCCTCTTGCACATCCCCTACCGGGGATGTACCCGCAACCAATGTACATGCCCTTGGCCGGAATCGAACCCGGGACCTTTCAGTCCGCAGACCGATGCTCTACCACTGAGCCAAACCGACCTTGGCCATAATAGGTTTTTAATCTAATCATTTTTTGGTGATGGATTTGTTTTGTGTCTGCAGTAGCTGGGCAGTTATTATGCCTGGAGGTGCCCACGAAAGCTTGTGAAGTAGAAAAGGCCTGGCTCCTGTACCCACCCTCTCTCATAGCCTCCCCTCCCAGAGAAGGATTCCTCAAGCCCATGGGGAAATCTCTTAGGCTTTAGGTCTTTCTTGTCCCTCCCTTTCTTTCATATGAAG
This sequence comes from Vespertilio murinus, assembly GCA_963924515.1. Lineage (NCBI taxonomy): Eukaryota > Metazoa > Chordata > Mammalia > Chiroptera > Vespertilionidae > Vespertilio > Vespertilio murinus. The sequence goes on from OZ004708.1 coordinate 154,416,406, forward strand.
GTGGCGGTCTAGTTTCCTTCACTCCTCAGTGCCCCATTGGCAGCGTGACCAGCTGCTCAGTGAAACGGTGCTCAGTCTCAATGGCTATGATGTTTGATGGGTTTTCTTTGCCAGAAATGGTTGCATTTTCCCCAGAGAGTTTTGAAGGCAGAGATCTAGAGCTCAAAGCATAGATCTCCAGTTTGAGCCACACGCATCCTGGCCCTCTCGGGAGTTGACCAACTCCGGGGGCATCAGTCAGGGTGCAGTAGTGCAATGCTTTAGCATTGGATGGGCTGTTGCCAGCGCAATGGCTTTACGTTGGACACTCAGCTTCTAGAGCATAAGATAAGAGGAAGAGACTGGAAGAGAAGAGTCTGAGAGGAAGTAGAGACCAAGACCTAGAGGAGGACTTGGGGCTGTAAGGCAGTGATGTGGAGCCCTCAATTGATTTTAAGTAGTGAGGGTGGGGGGGAGAAGAGAATCAAAGTGGCATTTTGGAAAGTTCTCTCCAGCTGCAGCATGGATTATGGACTGGAGGAGGGCAAGAGGGAGGCAGGAGGCTACAGTAGGCCAAGACAGCAGCTGTTATGAGAGCTGTAGGGGCCTGTACCAGAGCAGGGGCCATTGCCTTTTCAGCCAGCATCAGTCTAGCCATAGATGATTCATTTCCGGGGAAAAGCAATGGGTTCTATTTTACACGCATAATATAGATTTCTCCTACATTCTGAACAAGTCAGAAAATGTTTGCAAAGTGGGTAGAATAGATGAGCAGAGAATGGATCCCCCAATAGCCTTCTCTCATTACATTTATTTTTTTCTTCTTTTTTTTGCAATTTTATTTTGTTTTATTTATTATTATTATTTCTTTATTGATTAAGGTGTTACATATGTATCCTTATTCCCCCATAATTCCTTCATCTCCTCCACTCCCCCACCCCCCGACTCATACCCTCACCCCCTCTCATTACATTTCTTGATGCTTAAGGTTTCTTTTTTCTATGCCTGTTTTCTAAAAACACCTGACATTCCTGAAGGAGAACTGAGCAACCCATTACTGTTAGAAGCTATAATGTGTTGCAGAATGTTAAGGAATGTGCTGCTGTTTGTTTCTGCCTACTATAAAAAGAGAAACCTTCCTGAAAATGGTTCTTAAAATTTCTTGGGTTTCTGCAACCCAAGGAGGAATAATATTAATGGGAGAGGGATTGTGTCATTTCATACAAGTCTCAACTCAAATGCTGGATTTTTATTCCTGCCAACTTTCAAATGTGAGGATGCATAATTATGTAGAACCAAGCTTCCAAATTCAAGGATTCTCATTTAACAGTAATTCAGTCAGTTAACTGTTGAGCCTCCCATGGCCGCTTACTCTTTAAAAGTACATTTTCTCATATTATAATAATTTCAGAAATGATCTGAGAAATTGGCCCTCATCAACAGACCTCATATGTTTCTCTGTATCTGATTGATAGGGTGCAGTTTTTCTAGGTAAAAGCTATACTTCTAAATCATTTAAAAAGAAACACGTGGAAATTTAATTTTAAGCCAAACATTTTTTTTTCTTTTACAGTCAGTTTATTCTTCATGCTTCTTATTTTCCCCACCAGCATTCTTCACTTTTGTATTTCAAGAAAGGAGTATTTTATTGCCCAAGCCTTCACAACATGGAGGCCTACGAGCAGTCATAAAGAGTGGGCTAAAATGATATATATTAAAAATGATAAATCATTTCCTAGTCTTCCATCATGTTTTATTTTCTCTGGATCCTTACCTTCTCTGACTCATGTACCTAGGCTGATTAATGCCTCATCTCCCCTGTTACACTTTAATCCGGGGCTTGTGTCTCATTCGCCTGCCAATAGTGATAGCCAATAAATTAACCATGCAGCCACACAAACCTTGCCATGCAGGCTGCTGCCAGCATCAACTGTCCATCAGAAGGCAGCCATTCTGAGCCTCCATTTATCTGGCACCCTCAATACTCACATCCCCATTCTGCAGTTGGAGCTGCAAATGCTCATTTCTTGATAGGCATGGGCTGGGAAAATGAGAGAAGGCTAATTAATGCATTCAAGGGATCCTACTGAATCAGCAAGCCCCTTAAAGGAACAACAGATACAAACAGGCAGCTGCAGCTTGTTGGGATTCAAAACAACAACAAAAGGGCTAGTTAAATATTTGAATAGCTAAAGTATATGTCTATTCATCCCCATAGAAATTGCTAAAATAGGATGTCCTCCCCATCTCCAGAGGAGTCAAAATCATTGAAATCCCAAAGTCTTTCATCCTGTCAAACACGTTTTTTGAAGAACAGAACATTTACATCTTTATAGCAGCCCAATTCAACATCAATGGCAACAAAACTTGGGTGCATGGAAGGATTCCAGAATATGGTACCCATTCATTCCAGCCTCTGGTGATGCAGGACTGACTTATTGGCAATTAGTCCTCTATTGCCCCATCCCGGTATTAGCTTGTCATCTTGCAGTTGCAAATGTCTCTAACAATAAATATACTATTCAGGGGGTAAATGCCAAGTTCTGGATATGACTTTATCAAAGGCTCACAAACTGTGGCTAGGATCCATCTTTGGCTCTTTCCCCTTGGATTGCATTGACTGGAGACAGAATTTCCTCTCATGGTTTCAGCAAAGATGACTTCCATTCACTCCTGATGCTGCATCCTTCCAGATGTCCATCCAGCAGGAGACAGAACATCACTCCGTCAACCTTTGTACACATATTCTAGGCTTGGTTTTGATCAGACTAACTTTAATCACATGCCAGTTCTTTAAGCCATTATTGTGGGCAGGGAGTGGAATTATGTTGATATTTTTTTTTGCCTGGGCCATTGGCTCCATCTTGAATCACATTGGCTGTCTGGAGTTGGGTGGATAACCAAATGAAAATCATTACCAGTTGAGGAGGAGGAAGTGGATGCAGGCTGGCGATCCAAAGAGCAATAATAACAATTGAAACAAACACAATAAAATAATCTGCTTAGGCCACCATAACAAAATACCACAGGTTGAGCGGCTTAAACAGCAGACATGCATTTTCCCACAATCCAGGAGCCTAGAAGTCCTAGAATCAAGGTGCACGCAGTAAGTTTCCTGGTGAGGGCCCTCTTCCTGACTTGCAGACAGCCACCATTTTACTGTGTCTTCACATGGCCTTTTGTGTGTGTGTGTGTGTGTGTGTGTGTGTGTGAGAGAGAGAGAGAGAGAGAGAGAGAGAGAGAGAGAGAGTAAGGGAGAGGGAGAGAGAGAGAGAGAAAGAGACTGGTATCTTTTCTTATAAGGACACCAGCCCTATAAGATTAGGACCCATCCTCATTTAACCTTAAATACTCCTAGAGGCCCAAATACACCCACACTGGGAACTATGGCTCAACATATGAATTTGGGGGGGGGGTATACAATTCAGTAAAGAACACAAAAAATTATTACCTCAACTATGCATCTCTAATTAAAAGGTTTTGCATAGACCGTTTTAGATATCAAGAGTACGTTGTTTTTATGGTTTTATAGTTTGGGAGTAAATGTATTTCAGTAGCTCCTAATGTGCACTGTGAAGAATACCCAACCAGGCATCCAATTATGTTGCATCTATTTAATGACCATGAATTTAAGGACAAAGAAAATTCCTGGAGAATAACACTTAGTTATGATTCTAGAACTAGGAAACAATTTGAGAATCACCAGAGAAAAAAACTTTGTGCATTTTTGGAACTCATCTTTTGGAAATCTTTAATGAAAAGTGATGAGTGCCACAAAAAAGGCAGAGGCCCGGGACTACAGAATCAGATCCCCTGACATTTTGAATAATGGTGATGTGGTCCAGCTTACTGACCCACATATTCCATTTGACCTGGCTCCAAGTGATCTTTGACTATTAAAAAAAATCAAAATTTCCCCAAATAATGAAGATTTGCATAGTTGCCAGACTCTACTACATTAATTAAAGATGATTCCCTCCTAGGAGTTCTGAAAGTATGACAAACAGGGATTGTATCCTTGAAACAGATACAACAGAAAGCATGGCCTTCTAAGGATATTACTTGCAAAGTCACATCTCTTATTCCTTAACTTGTTACAATGAGTTTTTAAAAACTCTGAACATCTATTGTTAACATTAATTTATTATGTACTTATGTACACATCTGTGCATGCTTTAGGGAGTACATATCTGGGTGTATGCTCTCTTAACCATGCATATTGAGCCTTTCTATAAAATAAAAGCCGCATATTGTCATAGAGAATACTGTCTTTTAATAAGATCTTCTTGGAACTTCACTGTTGTGTTAGTCAGAATAGGCTAGTTATATTGTAGAAACAAATAACCCTTAGAACAGAAAATATTATTTCTCTTCATGCTGCATGTACAACACAGATTGACAGGGAATCTTTTCCACCTTAGCCCCTCAGGAACCCAGGACTTTATGGTAGTACCATATGAACATGAGGCTGCATGGTTCTCTGCGGCAGGATGAAGAGAAACTAGAATATCCAGTTTAAATTAAATATTATTATTATTACATCTTCTGCCTAGGAGTGACACATGTCATTTCTGCTCTTTTTTCATAGGCAAAGCGAGCCACATGGATTGATGGTGGTAATGGGGGTAGAGTGGGAAGGGTCCAAGCCACTCCTGGGCCAGGAAGGGGAAGTGAGCAGTATAATGCTTAATGCAACCATGAACCTATGTTATATCGAATTTTACTCTTGATTGAAGAAGGCCAAGATGAAAAGTTGGAATTCATTCGTTTTCTTACTCAATAAATCTTTATTGAGCACCCTAAATGCACCAGACCCTGTACTCAGTCTAGAAGACAATGGGGAGACAAGCTGGGAATATTTGTTATTCATAAAGAACTTGAGAGGAAGCTACAACTAGTAAGTAGATAATTAAAATTCAGAGTGAGTGAAGCTATGATGGGAAAAGACAGTGTGCCTCGGAAATACAGAGAACAGTAGTCAACAGTGATGAATGTTGATATGGCTGTTGTCTATCTGTGCTTTACAACTCAGTTTCTACTATTTTTTTTGTGGGTGCCTCATGCCCTAAGTTTAAATTCTTCTAATTGGACCTAATCTGGAAGTGAGATATTTGTTGAGTACCTACCATATGAAAAGTACCATCCTTGACACTGTTGTGTTATGAAACTTATGGAAAAAGGTGAAGAATTTCAAATCTAACAAGAGAAATAATATTATGTAACTAATTAATACAGAGAAGAATTCGGTATTTACCATGAGATACAAACAACCCAAATGTCAATTTATGATTGGAAAATAGAGAAATGCTTCATGGTGGAGTGACTTTTAAACTGGATTTGGTTGAACAAACAGAGTTCAATGGTCAAAGATGGAACTCTAAGGTTACATTTCAGGTAGAAAAATAACAGAGATTAAAAGACACACAATTTGGAAGCTCCATATAGATAGGGGCTGTGATTATTTTTTTCTATTCTTTATTATACACCTAGAATTTATCACATTGTCTAATATCTATCAGGTGAATGAATTAATTACCAAATAGGAAAATTCGAGGCATGTTTATTTAAGAAATGCAAACTAACAGTTTCACTGGGATCTGGTGTATTTTAAGGGGAAATCATAGATGTTAAAGCTGGGGTCAGGTCAAGCTTTTTAATGTTGTTAAGTATTTGGTACTTTATTATTATTTATATAATACCAGATCATTTACAGAAGTCTCACTTCAACATCAGCTCAGGATCCTCAAACAGCACCATCAGGTGGCCAGGGAAGTAATTATTGCTCCTAGGGAAGACTCAGAGAGATCAAGTCCCTGTGGAGCTGTCAGGAAATGGTGGGTCCAAAACTGAAATCCAAAGCTTGGAGTCCAAATCCCATTTCTGTCCCTTTGCACTGCATTTGCCCTCTATTTTGAGGCCAGAACAGCACTATTTGGTGTTTTGGGAGCAAAAGGAGTGACAATCAGAGCTGTTTCTTATGAGATACAAGATAAACTAAGACAAAAAGGGACTGGCAGCAGGGACACCAGTGTCAAGAACATGGAAATAACAGGAAAGAAGACTAAACTCCCATAGGAACAGAGAGTGTAGGCAAACGAGGTCTTTTGAACAGAGATGAAAGGTTGTAAGATTAATTCCTCTTTTCTCACCCATGACATTTCTCAGTATTAACACCACTGACATTTTGGGTCTTACAGTTTTTGTTCTGGGGGACTTTCCTGTGTATTGTTGGCCATTTAGCAACATCCCTGGCCTTTACCCACTAAGTGCAAGTAGCACACACCCTCCACCTTATTACAACAACCCAAATGTCTCTGGCCATTGCCAATTTTCCCATGGGAGGCAAAATGGGAAACCACTGACCTAGCCAATCAGTTTTGATTAGTTTCCAGAAAAGCAGTGGATCTTGAAGAACATATCGGGCATTTAATGGGGAAGCACTAAAGAAAGAAATACAGTTTCATCTTATGAATTTTGGTTTCTTCCCCTGACAGTGAGTTTCCACCTCAAGTGGTACTAAGCAGGGTGGCCAATCATTCATTTGTTTGCCGGGCATTGCATTTTAAACAATGGGTTTTCCTTTTGTTCTATATAAGGTCATTTTATTCCATTATTTTTATTAAACACCCAGCTTTAGAAGTGCATATCACCCTGTTATGTCCCATCCCATTATGGGAGCTTCTTAGTAGAAGAGCACACAGTCATACAATTAAATAACTAGACTAGCTATTGCATTGGCCTTACACATTTTCTGACCTTGACTAGATTCAAGAGTGTGGAGGGTGGTGGTGGAATGGGAAGGGGGGCAGTCGGTCATTGAAAAGAACGACAAAGATGCTGAAGGATGACACGAAGCAGGTCACCATGTTCTCAGATTGCAGTGAAGAGTTTGAATACAGTTGACAATGGAAAATACCTTGTAGAGAATATCATGGCTAGAAACCCTACCATGTTTTTCTCCTTTCAAAATTCCATTATATACCATACAAAAAAAAATTCTTCCATGATGCTTTGCATTAATCATAGTAGACATTGGTTAAAAGGAACTTAAAAATTATTTGCATGTTTTATATATGCAAAAATAAATAATGCAGGCATAAATATATATATATATATATATATATATATATATATATATATATATATATTCATAAAAGCCTATGTGGTCATCATGCTGTCATGCCTTGGTGCCATCACACCATCACAATCCATCAACAGGAGGCTGCATGTGCATCAGGTGCATGTGGGTGGGCAGGGCTCCACATGGCGAGGCCTGGGGGGGGTGGTCCCACAGCTTCTTGTGGCACGGAGGCGGGACCCCCAGTTCCAGCCTACCTCTTTGGGGCAATCCATCGAGGATCCCCGATGGGTGAGTGGGGCCTACCTCTTTTGGGCGATTGATCGTGGGGCTCTCACACTGTGAGAGGGCACAGGCCAGGTTGGGGGACCACCCTCCATTCCCTCCACCAAGTGCACAAATTTCATGACCGGGCCTCCAGTATAACTATAAATAGGTAGCATAACTTGCATTGGCATTTTCAAGTGCACTTAATATGGCAACAAACCTTGTACAAACGAAGGGTGGAAAGAGCAACTTTCCTTTATTTTGGCCTGATAGGGTCTGAGCAAATCCAGGAAGTCTGAGTCATTGTTTAGGTTTTCCATGGAAACAAAAGCTCATGGGAATTTATCATAAAGCATATGCCAGCCTCAATGGGCCTGTTGCTCTCTTTGAAGGCTACTAGCACCACTTCTAAGATGATTCCCTGGGAATCACCCAGTTTTCTTCCTGAAGACTTGCTTTGCAGAGAATTTGGGGCAAAGTTCAAGCAGTCCTTCACCCAACCTTAAGGCAGTGTGAACAAGGAAATGTGTTGTGTGTGCATCCAGATCACCTGCTTTTTCTGAAGAGAGCTTGCGACAGCTAAAAAGTCCTTATAGGGCATTTTGAGCTCTCATTGGGTTGTACAGTAGCAAAGCGGAGCTTTGATAGGATTCTTTCATGTCTGTCATCTCTTATTAGTAAGCAGAGGTTGCTCCTGCCTTTCTCAAAGTTCCAAGCTTGGAAACTAATTATTTGACATTCCAGGTACCACTTTTTACCCAGGAAAGATTTTACCACTTTTGTTAAAGAAAAAGCCTTTGAAATTTACAGTAGACTAAAAATCCCAACACTTTGTACAGTTTTAATATGAATGACTAAGATGTATACTGGCTGACTTTTCTTTGAAATAGTCCACTTGTTCAAAATGAAAGGTGAAGTAGTTGACACTTTTATTGTCTCAAAATTAAATGTCTAAAATATAGGATCAAGACATTTTGCCACATTCCAAGAAGTCTAGTTTTATCTCTTCCTACTTGAGCCTTCTGAACTCTATCTGTAGGATTTAAGCCTTTAGTCTGCTTTTACTATTTTTTTATGCTGCAATAGAATTTGACCAATTTTCACTAATTAAAATAACATCTAATCTCTAGTAAGTTCCTGGCATATAGCAGGTATTTAGTAAATAGTGCTTTTTAAAATTGCTTTTCCTGTGGCCCTTTTCTCAAGATAAGGATATAGTGACCCCAAAGCATCTGAGTGTTATTTAGCAGGAGAAAAATCTAGGCCAGTTGACTGAGTGCTTTTCTTTAAATTGCACATGATTTCACATTCCCAAAATACCCTGGAAAGCTGCATGAGGCGGAGTGGCAATCTATTCTCAGTCATATGTGCCTAGTGATTAGTACTGTAGACTGCTGGAGCTTGAGCAGGCCTTCAGTGCCATGTCTCAACCTCTGTCTTCGTGTAGTGGGAAATAAAGTCTACAGGGGGTGAGGGGGAGCATGACTCACCCAAGGTCATACAGTTTATTTCTTGTAGCGTCTAGAGACAGCCCACATCTGACATCTAGCCCACACCTGCTTGGATTGTTGGGTTCTAAGTATTGCTCACCTCTAAAGATTGTCTTCAGTGAGGTTCCATTGTAGGGCCACAAATGAATCAGGAAGGGAGCACCTATATTTGCAAAACATAGTGGTTTTATATTGGGTGCATACTTTGCATATTGGCATTTTGATTAGACTTGCTGTATTTCATAACGTTATGCTTTTTAAAAATTGTGCTAATTCATTCATTCAACAAGCATTTATTGAAGCTCTGTGCAAGGCACTAGAGATAATGGTGAATACACGGGCAAGGTAGCAAATGTTTTGGTGTTTCACCTGTGTCCTCTCAGCTTTTACCAGCTGTGCCCATGGTGTCATGCTGAAAGCACCCAGAACTCTGCCTGAGGGCTTCCCCTTAGCTAGAAGCTTTCAGCCAATGACATATGGTAGTTGGAAGGTCCGTGATCCAACTTCCTCACATTTTGGATGGGATATCTCTGATATGCATTCTATACCATTGCCCCTGATTTCCCAGGAATTTGAATTCTAGTTACCCACAGTATAACCCATTGGGAAATGTATCCACCATGGGCTTCCCTCCCCGCCCTATGTTACTTGCTCACTCCCCTCTAGTATGTCTTGAATCACTTCCTCATAACCTGCTTTCACTTGAATTCTGTGTTGGAGTCTGTTTCTGGAAGAACCCCATCTAAGACAGTCACTGATTTCCTGGAGCTCGCGTTCTAGTAAAGGACACAGACAATACACAATAAATCATTTATGCATATTTCAGTGGCTCTTAGCATTTTGAGGTTCAGAAGTCTTTGAAAATCTAATGAAATCTGTGGGCTTTCCAGGAAAATGTAAATATACATGGATACACAGTTTTGAATATTGTGATAGGGGATTGGGAAGTCATTGAGTCAGTTAATTAAAACCTTAAATAAGTTTAAGATCTAATTTATATATAACATGATTTGCAGGTGTATAACATAACTATTCTATATTTGCATATTTTGCAAAATGATTACGTCAACAAGTCTGGTTAATATCCATCACCTCACATAATTATAAATTTATTTTTCTTGTGATGAGAACTTTTAAGTTCTGCTATTTTAGCAACTTTGAAATATGCAATGTAACAAACTATAGTTGTACATTACATCGCAGGACTTATTCATGTTACAACTGAAACTTTTACCTTAATTTTTTTTGAGGAAACTCCATACTCCTTTCCATAGTGGCTGCACCAAAACCATGTATTTTTTTCTCTTTGTGTATATGTATTAATTATGGCAGGCTCACTCTCTACCATGGTAAATAAGTCCCAAAGTGGATAATGGTTCAGTTTATTTTTTAAATAAAAATAGTTTATTTTTTGCTTGTGAATGGAAGTTGGAGGATAGATTGTTTCATTGGACCTCAGTAAGAATAACTTAGTTTCTATGCTGTCTACACTCTCTGGGAGAGTTAGTAGAGAACTTCTCTGCTGACTTTAGGTCATTAATTCCAAGTTTGATTTAAGTGTTGTCTTCATTCTGGATAGGTAGAAGGGGAAAGCATCCGGTAGTATGCATGGGAAATCTTGATGGCCAGATCCATAAATACTGCCCCTCACTCTGCTCATTATCCCTTGGATATGATTTAATGGCATGGCCACAATTAACTGCAAGGAAGGCTGGTTAACTGAGTCTAGCTGTGGGCCCAGGAAAAAAGAAAGGGAAACAAATATTTCAGAAAGCAACAAACAATTTAGGCTAACATATACTTATTTTTGTTCCAGCCAGTTTGGCTCAGCAGAGACTGGGTCTTGGGTTTGATTCTGGTCAAGGGCATACACCCAATAGGGGGTGTGCAGGAAGCAGCCAATCGATGATTCTCATAATTGATGTTTCTATCTCTCTCTACCCCTCCCTTCCTCTCTGAAATCAATAAAACTATATCTTAAAATAAATAAATAAAATACAATTACTTTTTAAAATATTTTTTGAATTGGAAATGTTCAATGTTACTTGGAGAACAATATAATAAATCACATTGGCATTTGAAGAAAGGGAAGGGATGAAGCCAATGAAAGTTGGTCAGGATTCCAGGACCCTTTGCATCATACTTTTCACAACCAATGTAACTCAAATCAAGTCCACTTCCTGGTCAGGGGATAGGGGACTTATATAAAGGTTGTGTCCTTAAGTGAAAGATTAAGATTAAATTGAAGTGGAAACTTGGCACCAAACTACACTGTTCAGTGGCCTGAGGAACTGGAATTAATTTGAAGCAACTATTACTCATGCTGGTTGTGTGTCACTTGGAAAGGGTGATGCTTATAGTGTCAGCAAAGCACCCATTGCATTCGTTTCCCCTTCACTCCAAAGGCCAGTCCTCCTAGCTCTTTGTTTGAGGTAACAGGCAATTGGCTACTCCATCAAGCACAACAGGGCTCAACACTGTCTGGTCCTCATTCTCCCTGCAGCAAAGGCAGCCCAGAGCTCCACTTTCCTGTGTCCTTGAGGGAGTGGGTGTGGTGGCCATAAGAAGTTGGAGGTGATTATGTTTCTGTCCGTGAATCATATTTTCCCATTTGCTTCCATTAGAATGTTAGAGATGCTTTTCCTGGAGGAGGAGGCTGGTGAGTCTTGCCTGAAAATATAAAGAAATTAGATTTTAGAATGCAGCAAATTTTAACCTCTCCAGAGTTAAAAGGGAGGGAAGCTGACTTTTCTCCTGACATACAAAAAAAAAAAGTTCCCCCCTGAAATTTAAAAGAGAAAAAAACTCAGAAATTGAATTCTCCAGAGATCAGATCCCTTCTAACAATCTCCTTTAGTTTGTGCAAGCTAGCACCCACAGGGAAGATTAGATTTCCTCCCATTGCCTACGTGTTGCTCCCTCCTCTGGTTTTCTCCTTGGCATCATAAATATCCCTTTTCAACCCCCTAAATATTTGCTGTTTCCTTTGGGAGATATTTGAAAGGCAATCCTTATTGCCATTTATTTTATTTAGTTTAAGTTCCATCTTTGAGTTCTTTTTAGAAAAATATATTTTATTGATATTTTACAGAGAGGAAGGGAGAGAGATAGAGAGCTAGAAACGTCGATGAGAGGGAAACATCGATCAGCTGCCTCTTGCACACCCCCACCAGGGATGCACCTGCAACCAATGTACATGCCCTTGATCAGAATCGAACCCGGGACCTTTCAGTCCACAGACTGACGCTCTACCACTGAGCCAAACCAGTTTTGGCCATCTTTGAGTTCTTAATGAGTTAATGTGCCATTTAAAGACATACATTTCTCTCCTCTGGTCAGGGAAGGTTGAATTTCCTTAAATGGACTTATTTGATTAATTTTATAATTTAGAATCTTTGTCGATATAGGTTCCAAAAGGAGGAATTCCTTTAAGCTCACTGCAACTACATTTTGCTTTTGAAGGAGCCCTTTATTTTGCAGTGAATACAGTGTCTCTTATTAAACAGAATAGAAAAGAATGTTTGGCAGGACTCGACTCCCAGTGGGTGAAACATCACAGGAAATTAAGAAATTGTTTCTTTTGGGCCTTGTGGGAAAATTTTGCTGGTGAGATTTAGTATTAAGGTCTTAAGACTACTGCTTAAATCCATCAAGAAAGAGCTGTCAGACCAGGGACAGCTTCCAAGGTGGGGGAGGGGGGCACAGGTACCAATGCGACTGATAATCAGGTCTTAAATTTTCCAAGTACTCTGAGATACGGGCAAGAAGACTGTATTCTGTCTTACATAATAATTGTGTTACTGTTAAGGAGAACTTAGAAATCTTTTAGAAATTTAGGAATTAGTTTGTTAATCTCAGCTGGATGACCTTTCCTTTGTTTCTGCAAAACACGGTATTTTATGCATCCAAACTAGCAATGTTCGTGTCCCAGGTTCAGCATGTAGCTTCTGCCCTCCCATGAAACCATGGGTTCTTGATCGTGGGCAAATCTAATTTGGGCATCAGATATGTGTTCTTAGGTTCAAACACCGGTCCTCATGTAGACACCTCTTTTGGGATTTGTGCCCCACACCCATGCTGTCAGTTTAACACCCGAACCCTCGTTGGAGACAGTGGGAGCAGTATCACCATATGTCTCATTGTTCAAACCCCTAACCTTCACTTTCATTTCCAATACTCCCTTCAATTTGCAATCATTCAATATGTCCTATTGATCTTCCTAAATATGCCTGACAGCCATCCCTCCTTTTCCCAGAACCTGGTTCATGCCACAGTTCTCTTGTGCCTCCATTTCTCTAGAAGCTTCCTTACCAGTACTTGGCCCTCAGTTTCCCCCTCTTATAATCCTGTTTGCACCCTTAGCCAAAATGGCTTTTCTAAAACTAATCTTGATCATGTTACTGCTTAGCCTAATTTTTTTTTGGAGGGGGTGGGAGTAGGGGGACTACATAAAATTTAGCCTCTTGCTTGGCCCTGATTTTGTTTACCAGTTTTCTTTACTTTCTAGCCCCATCAGCCCCTTGACACAGGCAGAAATGCCCATGCTGGACTCCTTACACCGACAATAGCCCCTCTGCTTTCCCCCATTCAAGGCTAATTCTAATCTGTTGTCCAGAAGCCAAAATCATGTTTCTCTCTTAACAGAATATCCACCCCTGCCCCAATTGGATAGTTATTCCTCCCAAGTCTCATATACCCTGGACATACTTCCAGGGTAGCTGAACTTTGTAAGCTCCTAGGGGGAAAACCACACAGCCTGTTTCTGTTGAATAAATAAATGAGAATGAATGACTACTTATAGTGCTTTTTATATATAAAATTGAATCTTTATTATAGTGTTGTAATTTTGGCTATTTTTAGAAAGGCAGCTATGAATGAAAAAAAGTCCAAACCCCGGATTTGGTATCAGAAGGCTGGGTCACTATGAGCTGTGACCTTTGCTAAATCTATCAGCCTCTCTGAGTCTCAATTCCTTGTCAGTGAACAGAGGATAATATATTAAAGAAAGGGCTTGTCTGGGGTGTGTGTGTGGGGGGGGCACTTGGTGAATTATAATGACTACATAAGTGTTACCTGCCTTATTCTGGTTCTTTCCTTTCCATATCTTCAGTCCTTACTGCACCCATGCCAAACACCAGCCCAGGAGACAAAGTGTGAGTGGTTTCATGTGGTACAGGTCAGGCTTGAGTATTTGCCAGGTCTCTGTTCAGTTAGGTGGACAGATACCAATGGCAAGGACAAAAGCAGGAAATAGTTTCCTTAGCTTTCCCCTTGGAAATATAGTCCTACCGTCTCATATATTGCTGGTAACACTAAGACCTAGATGTAGTGGGAAAGCAATTTGATGACGTGTGTTGAGAACCTTAACAATAGTCACCCCTTTGACCCAATAATTCATTTTTCTAAGATTTGCCTTGAAGGAATGATTTTTGAAAATGGAGATGGGAACACCTAAAATGGGTAAAGATGTTCCTTGAAGTTGTGTTTATTAGTCAATGATCAAAAATAGTCCGACCTATAAATCAGTGGGGGGCTGCTATGTTGTTGTCCTTCAGTGGGTATTTTGTAAGTTAGAAATATGGTTTTGATAAAATGCTCAGGTGAAAAAAGCAGTCTTAAAAATTCAACCTACGGTTTAATGAAAACTGTGTAAATCAAACAAATATAGGAAACAAAAAGAAGCCAGGAGGGAAACACACCCAGACTTGATAGAGATTCTTCATAGTTAAGAAATCCACATGCTTAGCCCTGCCTCCCTAGACCTAGGACCCTGTGAATGAGGCCCACTGTCCTCTGTGCAAAGGAGTCTTTATTTGGCATTGGATGGAGGCCAGACCTTCATCCCGTCTTCTAAAACCTGGAAGAGAGCATTCAGAGGAATATCAATCAGAAGTAAAAATCGGCTTAGAGTTTGGAGAGCTGAGGTTCCAAAATACCAGGGAAGGAAGGGCTAGATATAATTGGAAAAAAAATAGTAATCATGACACAACTTTTTGAGTGTGTAAAGGGTTTTACATACATTGATTCATTTAAATTGGCTCTTCTTCTACGTAGCTCTTTAACCTAATCCCTATAAAAAGTCACCACAGATCTAAACTGACTTAGGCTCCATTCCTTTATTGGCCTTGTATCCAGGGATTTCTGCTGTGCAGAATTCACTTTGAACCCAGTGGGAATTATCTAGAAGAGAACAGTCAAGCCCAGGAAATAAACAGACATTTCACTGTAGTTTTATTCACTGGAGGACCTGCAAACATTTGGCAGACCTCTCCTTACACGTCCAATGGAAACTTGTAAGAGGCACGGATCTGCTGCGAGCTACCCACTGTCACATAGCAAGTCAGGCATGGGATCCTTATAGAAATGATTCCCTTTTTTTCCTCTTGATTCCCCATCCAGCCCAAGTGTCTGTTCTCCCATGGGATTTCATGTTCCTCTTCTAATTAGCTGTCTTAGCTCCAGTGAAGATCTCCTTTCTCTTCTTTTTATTTTTTTTCACACAGTTCAGAACTTACGTGCATTTCTAGGATGCATTATGTATTTCCACCTGGCAACTTTTCTATTCTACTCCATACTTTGGGAGAAAACTGCTTTTAATCCTGGGTTTTGGTCCCTTTTCTCGAAGACTGGTTGCTGTCCCTTATCTGACTTGAACTTTCATGTTCTCGGGATGAGAAATAGACCTTTACACAAAAATTCGAGGGTTGGAAGTTTGAGGGGAAGCTTAGGTCCTCAATGGAGCTTTGAGAGGGTGTTGGAGTTATTTCACTAAGGACAGTGCTGAACACCTCTGGTTTACGCTTCTTTTTCGAAGTTTATTTTATGTTCTGTTGTGGTTTTCAGATTTCTCATGGTTTGGATTTGGGAATGTAAAATCAAGACAAGGTGTTGGTAAGTAGTAATTCCTTCTTTGGATAAATAATGAGCTTGTGTTTAATTCAGATGAAACTGTTGAGCCTCTTCATACTTGTTGGCATTTGAGTCATTTTTTCATG
Organism: Vespertilio murinus; assembly: GCA_963924515.1. Lineage (NCBI taxonomy): Eukaryota > Metazoa > Chordata > Mammalia > Chiroptera > Vespertilionidae > Vespertilio > Vespertilio murinus. The sequence continues at coordinate 154,432,215 of OZ004708.1, forward strand.
TTCCTGGTTTTTGACTTGCTGAAGAAGGAGGCCTAGATTTTATTTATTTATTCATTTATTTATTTATTAGAAAAGGTATTACTTTTGCTAATTGAGTTCAGTAAATAATTCTTTATTCTTGAAGTTTACTTGTTTTTACCCTCTGGAGATGTGGCAACTGTCATCCAGTTCTAGGTTGTTGATGCATTTCTAAGAAGATTAAAGAAATAAAATACAACTGGACTGCAGCTCCATTCCCAGTAAAGCTGGCTGAATATTCATGCCTGGAAAGCGTGGGTCTTAACTTTCTTTCATTGGCCACGATGTAATAAATTTCTGCATTGGTAAATCAGCTGTTTGTTTATGACCATTTCTCTTTCAAAACAAGGCTAACATTCAGACACTATGATTTGTGCTTGATTGCCTTCGATTCCTTGTAATTGTGTTGACAATTGAAAAGCAGAGCTTATAGCTACCAAATGAGTGCAGATAATGCATCTCATCGCTAGGATTGAAATCAGGTGTGATCTCCCGGGACCTCCAATTTATTTAGTATTTTCTATGAGTACAGAGACAATGAAGAGGAATTGCTAAGAAGGCATGAAATGACAGACTTCCTTCCATTTTGCATATGCATTTCCAAGATTTAGCCATCTTGAGCATCTGTTGGTTAATATTTATTTCGGTTGCAAGGTTGGCTCTAGGTAAAATTGCACAGTATACTAGTGTCCTAGAGCCTTCCAGTTGTGAGTCCTTCCTGTTCATATGAGGAATCCTGTTCATTTACCCATTTTGAACTTGATATCAGTCAGTCTGCCCTTAACTAGCCCCATAAATTCGAAGGGAAGAGCTCCCAACTAGCAAAGGAAAAGTGGAGATGTGGTCAAGTTGGAAATTAAGCTCAACCACCTCAGGATTTGTTGGCCATGCCCCAATGCACATTTCAGATAAAACTGATCATAGGCATTTTGAAAAACCAGAGAGTACTGAGCAGTGTTGCAGGTGGCCTGTTTGATGGCGTGTGTGTGTGTGTGTGTGTGTGTGTGTACACGCGCGCGCGCGCGCTCGCGCATGTGGTGGGGCAGGAGGAGTTGGATGATAAGCTCTCCCATAACAGTGCTGTGGGATGGGGTCTTCCTTCCACTAAATAGCAAATTACTCTAACATTTAAACATTTTTTCAGGTCAGTTCACCCTGCAGGAAGGTACTAGTTCCTCAAAAGCTCCAATAGCAGGATTTTACCCTTTTAGGCCACAGCAGAAAGAATTCTTTAGAATTGTTCTTTCAGCTACAGTTTATCAGAGGTGCTGCTGCTTTAAAATGTTGGTTTTATTATTATTCGGGGATCATGAGGCCAATAGGTCAGGAGACAATGGCCATTGGTGCAAAGATAATTCATTATTCACAGTTCCCCAGAGAAGAAGGCACACTATGTGGCAGGGGGACCTCAGGGAGAAGCACCTGAGTCAATCAGGAGGCAGAAGGAATGAGGGGGAAACATGAACAAAGAACCTTTATTGGGGTTTCCTTGGGGAAAACTGGAAATCAAACAAATATAGGAAACAAAAAGGAATCAGGAGGAAACTGGGCGAGGCAGGGGTAGCAGGTTTAGGATTGGACGGTTTGAGGAGCTTCAGTAGGTTCTGGGGTGTAGGAACTGAGCCTAGTTGTCTGATACCTGGTTCTGAGGTAATGGGACATGTGAATAATGGCCTGGAGTATGATAACTTGGAAAGAGTGTGGTTGGGGTGTAGATTACAGATTAGTTGGTTTGTATATGACAGGTTATTCAGAAGTAAATTCCTTACTACCTGAGGATAACACAGAACAGTCCCTCAGTGTCATCAAGCCCAAGATTGAAGCATGAGAATACAGAAAACACAAGACATGCTTATACAGTTGCTCAAGAACAGTGATCTCTCCCCTTGCCCTGTAGGCATTGTTGGTCTTTCCCCAGATGACCTTTGTGGATTCTTATCTCAAGAAAATAAGTCTAAGTTAGGCTTAGAGAGGCCTGTAAAGTCATAGATGTAAAGACCTTACCCAGAAGCTCCAATGAAAGAAAAAAAAAATGGCTCTTTGAACTTGATACTAAAAAAAAAAAGTAAAAAAAAAAAAATAGGCTAAAAATGTTTCCAGGCATAAGTTATATTTGTCAGCTCAGTAATTAGAACTCTCTACCCCAAACTCAGCAAATTGCACACACCCAGCAATTTAAAACTTTTTATTAATTTTATAAGACATTTTCTCAAGTCCTCATATGAATTTCTTATAACACTGCGATGCGCCCCTGACTCTTCTGTCTGTCTTTTCATTGTATCTCCCCAAGCACGTGCAGACACACACAATGACACATCGTGTGACATGCACAGACAGGCGGCTGTCAAATTATATAGACATTCATTGTCCCCGTTGAGAGCATTTCCCCCCTTCCCAACTTTGCTGAGCTCTATTAGATCAAAATGTTCCTAGAAAAATGGGCTGAATTCCTGCAGCCTTGCCAGCCACATCAATCTTCCAGACTTTGGAACATCAACAATGAAGAACACAGCACTGGAATTAATATTCCAATTGATAAATGGTTGAGGTTTGTATACCCAGTCAGATTTGTCAACAGCGGCCTCCTGGCAAAGTGAAAAGGCTTTTGAAAAATTACCTTTGATACTTGATACCCTCCGTATGCTTAAAAATCCACCACTGTCACCATCACCCTGCCCCAAAAGAAAAGACCATTTTCTTTCAATTTGTTACTTCAGAGTCTGGGGTTTTACTCAGATAGGTCAGGGAAGGAAAGAGTGTCCTTTGGTGGAGGAAGGGATGCAAAGAGCAAATCTCTGGGTTGAGCTCTTTAAGTTAGAGCTCCACGCTATCCATGGCAGATGATTCAGAGCTCGGATTCCTGGAGGAATCTCAACGTTGTCTTCTAGGTTGATGTCTTTAAGATATCAGTGGTTCACAATAGAAACTCATACATGAAAAGTAGACAAAGTCCCATAAATAGATAGATATAGATATAGATATAGATATAGATATAGATATAGATATAGATATAGATATAGATATAGATATAGATATCTGGTCAACTGGCTGACTGGCCAGTTGATGTCTTCTAGGAGACATCAACCTCCTCTGAAATGATGAGATCCTGTAGGAATATTGGTAGTCAGACTTGGGCCACAAGAATCAGTGACAAAGGCAACTGAGATCAGATGTTTCTACTCCTTGCAGGGGCTCCAGAAGCAAATATCACTGGCTTTCTGACAGCTTGTGGAGTACTTGAATATGATAATTCCTGTATTTCTGAGGGTAAATGGGCAGCCTGGTATCTGTTGAGAAATGTGTGATCCTGCCTGCTCAGGGAGCTCAGGCAGTAGACTAGTTGGGTTACCCCAAAGAGGGGACAGCTGCACCAGGAACAGAGTGAGGGAGCCAGAGGGGACACAAGGCAGAAACCTTAGCACAACACATTTCTATTTTATTTTATTTTTAAATATATTTTATTGACATTTTATAGAGAGAAAGATAGAGAGCTAGAAATGTTGATGAGAGAGAAACATCGACCAGCTGCCTCTTGCACACCCCCTACCGGTGATGTGCCCACAACCGAGGTACATGCCCTTGACCGGAATCAAACCCGGGACCCCTCAGTTCGAAGACCGACACTCTACCACTGAGCTAAACCGGTTTCAGCAACACATTTCTATTTTCTTTCTTAATTTTTTAAATATATATATATTTTATTGATTTTTACAGAGAGCTAGAGAGAGGGATAGAGAGTTAGAAACATCGATGAGAGAGAATCATCGATCAGCTGCCTCTTGCACATCCCTGCTGGGGATGGGCCCGCAACCAAGGTACATGCCCTTGACCGAAACTGAACCTGGGACCTTTCAGTCCACAGGCCGATGCTCTATCCACTGAGCCAAACCGGTTTCGGCCACATTTCTTTTTTCCATCTCTGGATTTAAACTCTGGGTGGTCTAAGTCTGCCAGAAAGAAAACAGTGAAACAGAGACGGTTAAGGATATTAGAAAGAACTTGTCTTTATTCTTGGCAGAATTTCTGCACTTTGCTAATACTGGTGAGCTAGGCACAAGAAGAGTGCAACTGGGGAGATTGCATTTTCTTTGAGTATTCTGTGGCTTCTAAATTGGCTGTGTGAGGACTTGTTTGCAGAATTAAGCCAGAGTGTATCATTAGAGACATCTCAAATGAACATCCCCTTGAGAGAATGCTTTAAAAAATTACCTATAATAGCAGTTGGCTGCCTCCTGCATAGTTTGTTTAAGATTCAGCTAGCTGGGGAATGTCCAATTGTTATCACTACATACTGTGATAATCCCCATACGAAGGGGAAAATGGATCTTGAATTGGGAGATGGATTACAACGATATTTCAGAGGGGATTTCAAAATGTATGACCCAACAGCTTTTGTTTTTAGAATTGTGGTGCTTTTGCAATAGTCAAGTATGAGGGCAGAGGTAAAGAATGGATAGAGATGCTGAAACATGCATCCTGGAGGTTGGATGAATATACATTCTCTTGCTATGAAAGTAGTGATTCAGATTTCCATTTCCTTAGTATGCATTTGCATTGACTGCCTTCCCTTTGTCTTTCTTTCTATCCTTTCCTTCCTATCTTCCTTCTGGCTTATGCTAGTAGTCCTGGCCAGTTGTTGCTTTCCGTGGGACCCTGCACCCAGTTAGTTTACTACAAAAACACATGTTATAGATATACGAGAGGCCTGGTGTACAGATCATGCACCAGTGGGGTCCTTCGGCCTGGCCTGCACCCTCTCACAATCCAGGATCCCTCAGGGGGTGTCGGAGAGCTGAAGGCCAATCCGAGGGACCCCACTGATGCACAAATCTATCCACTGGGACTCTAATATGCATATAAGATCTTTGATTAATTTCTTCCTGCCCTTCCCCCTCCCTCCTTCTCTCTGAGACTCATCAGTCTGTTCCATGTTTTCGTGCCTATAGTTTTTGCTCCTGTGTTGAACATCTATCTATTCCTTGGTGGTCAGTGCATGTCACAGCTACAGGTCAGTCAGCCAGTTGACCAGATATCTATATCTATATCTATATCTATATCTATATCTATATCTATATCTATATCTATATCTATCTATTTATGGGACTTTGTCTACTTTTCATGTATGGGTTTCTATTGTGATATCTTAATTGTTTTGAAGCTTTCATACAGACCTTTGTCTTCATGAATCTATTTTTGGTTGAATCCAAACACTATGGGTTTAATGGTCAATGGATTAATGATTTAGACAAGATACAGTAGACTGTATTTATGGACATATACATTGTGAGACTGAGCTAGAAAGTTAAAGTGTCATATGAAAAAATGCTATGGTTATTGCTTTAGTATAAAGACATCCATGGAATGACTCTATAAATAAATAGTATTATGACCAAAGGCAGTGAGCCATTATTTTGTAGGCAAACGTGATGCAGCTACAGAGAGAACATGCAGAGAGAGGAATAGAGTAATAGGACAGTTCAGTGTAATTCTACTCCACCAGTTGTAACTTCGGTTAGTAAAGCCTAGTAGCAATTCATACTTCTGACACACATTTAAATTTACAGTGCATGTTCCTATCAGTAGTCCCATAAAATAGCAAGCAGGTATCATTTTGCACATGGTACAAATGTAAGTGGTTGCAGAGGTACAAAGAAAGTAAGTAACTTGTCCAAAGAGTGAGAAAGGAACTCAGATCTTTGAACTCCTCGTACATATTTCAGTACACTGTGAAACAGGATCTTAAATTGATGCTGGGAGGTTCAATGAGCCAGTGTTCTAAAGATGGCTGTTCAGAGAACAGAGAGGAAAGCTGCATATTAAATTACAGAAGGAAGTCCAGAAATCTGAACACTCACATGTTGCTGGTGGAAATATAAAATAGTGCGGCCACTTTGGAAAACAGTTTGGCAGTTCCTCAAAAAGTTAAACAGAAAGCACCATATGACCCAGCAAGTCCCCCCAAGAGAAATGAAAATGTATGTCTACACAAATTGTGTATATGAATGCTCATAGAAGCATTATTCACAACAGCCCCAAAGTTAAAACAACCCTAAGTGTCTATCTATTGGTGAATGGATCAACAAAACGTGACATATCCATACAATAAAATACTATTTGGCAACAAAAAAGGAATATAATAATGAGATATGCTACAAATGAATGAACCTTAAATACATCATGCTAAGTAAAACGAAAATGTGTCCTAAAAGATCACATATTATGATTTCATTTACATAACATTTTCAGAATAGGTAAGTTCACAGAGATAGAAAGTAAGTTTATGGATGTCTGGGGCTGGAAGTGGAGCGAATGGGGAATGACAGCTATTTGGAACGATGAAAATGTTCTAAAATTCGATTGTAGTGATAGTTGCAACACTCTTTGAATATATTAAAACCCACTGAAGTGTACATTTTAAATGGGTGAATTTTATGTATGTGAGTTACCACTCAACAAAGGCATTAAAAATTACAAGAGAATGTGTAATTTTTTTCCAACTCCAGGCCCAGCTTCAGTTATCAGCAACGATGATGACTCTGCTAGCCCACTCCACCACATCTCCAATGGGAGTAATACTCCATCATCTTCAGAGGGCGGCCCTGATGCTGTCATTATTGGAATGACGAAGATCCCTGTTATTGAAAATCCCCAGTACTTTGGCATCACCAACAGTCAGCTCAAGCCAGACACATGTAAGTACAGCTGTTTATACTTACTGGCCCATTTGTTGCATAGCTGTATCTATAAGCATGTTTATCAGAACCCTTGACAAGGATGGCTTGGGGAGGAAGGCTGTGAAATGTCTGAGTATTCTTGGGGCTTTGGGAACACAGAATAGAGTCTTTAGTTTGTTTCTTATGGAATTCTCAGGGCGTGTCTTCTGCTGGGCTTGGAACTGTGGGAAATTTCTGGCTTCTCTTGGGATCCATTTTCAAAAACCATTTGTCAAAATGAAATTTGGAATGAAGGCATGCTTATCTTGAAAAAAGAGAAATAAACCAGAAGTATTATTAGAATGAACATATATCAGGCAATTGATAGGATTTAAATTTGGTTTATTGAAAATCATTTAAATATTTTTATTTTAATGTGGAGGTATAGGTCATCATGAGGAGCTATGATGCACACAGGTGGTATCAATTCTGGTAGTTCTGTATTATTTGTTCAGTCTTAGTTCTCAGCATGAAGCTTCTTGTGATGTCATGATAGCAAAGAGACATGTTAAATACTCTGACATATTTTTTAGAACCCAATAAACACAAAAGCCTCTATTGAAAGCTTACAGGTTGTTGTTATTGTTGTTTTTTTTTTTCCTGAGACTCTTACTCTATTTTTTGAGACATTGTCCAAATATAAAAAATGGAACACAGACTTAAGGACAACAAATAATAAAATCACAAGGAACAAATGGGTCTCATGCCATTGGAGCTCCAGACATTCCCTTACACATGAATAAGGGGATATGAAGGTAGAATATTAGGTGGCCCAAGTTTCAGGAATTCCCTGGCATTGAATAATGGGTATATTCTATTTGAATGTTCTCACCCCACCTTAAATGCTTTTATCCTGAGAGGTAAGGTGGGACTCTTAGAAGGTTAGTATTTGGGGATTTATTTTACACTGAGACTATCATAGGATAAGGAGGCTTAATAATGAGTATCAGATCTGTTCACATATGAGGAAACACCTATTATTGCCTCCTATTTACTCAAATTTATCCCAAGGTACGTTTAACAGTGGATTTGAGTTTCATTGTTAAGAAGAACAGAATTATAAGCTTATAAATACATGAAATTGTACCCCACCATAGATTTCGGTTGAATATGTAATATGACAAGATAAATAGAATTGCAGATGTGAAGAATATTGAGCTTCTTGAAATAAAAGGTATTAAGTTAAATCAAGGTATTTCTAATTCTAACATTGTCATTATGGTATGAACAAGATGTGTGGAGGTATTGCTTAAAAATGTGCATTTTCTGTTGAGATAATTATCCTCTAAAGGTCCTTGAAACACTGCATGCATTGCAGTCAAATGTTGACTAAGGCAAAGCAGGATATTATGGAGAGAGAATCTGTCAGCATTTTGATTGTTTTCCCTAGGAACAGAGTACTTTGACACTCCTGTCACCATCGATATCAGGCTGTATAATATACTTCAGTTAGCCTGAGGCTGTATTATAATTGAGGTTGACTAAAATCAACCTGTTCTAAAAGTTTGCTCTCCTTTGTGGGTAGTGGGAAAATGAAGTAGATAAAGCTGAATAATCAAGTATTTAGCATCAGCTCAATGAGTCCAATAAGAGAAAATTAACAATTGAGCAAGCAAAGAAATAAACAAATGAACTAATGAGATCCTATAAAAGAAAGTAGACTAGATGGCTGCTGGGTCTATGGTTCTATCTAGAAGTGCTTTCTTACCCTAGAAAGCCACAAGAAAGTTTCCAAAGGTCATTTCTTTATCCTAGAGTCCATGGAGATTTTTGCAAAGGTTTTGAGCTAGACAATTTTATTATTTTGGAGGAGTCTTGGTTTTTGTGGTTTAGACACTGTACACAACCTGCATTTAGAAGGGAGTTGAGGAGACCTACAGTCTCCCCTTAGCTTCTGTCCTCTACCAGAGGGATCCAGACCATTGATTCTCAATTTGATGGTTCATTCTTTGGAAAGTCTTTCTGGACCCTTCACCCAGCCATCCTTATTCAGCTCAGTATTTCCAGTCACTCAGAACTTTTTTTCCCTCTAGGCTTCAAGCCATACACTATTTCATGATTTGAAGAAAACTTAAAATCATACATCTTCTATGAATCATTTTTCAAAGAAATGGGAATGAAGAAGCAAATTACTTCTCTCCTTATCTTCAACCTTTTAAAAAAGTCACTCTTTACCCCATATTTTTAAGCTTTATCTTCAATGTATCTGTTACATTTTGTTAAGAGTATAACCACTCTCATGTATGTGTTTCTGTAGTCTTACTTATATTAGATTGTAAGCTCCTCGAGAGCAGAAACAATATCTTGAATTATTCCTTCATATCATGGGACATGATGCACTTTTGATGTTGGCCAAATGTAGACCAGATGTGTATATATATATTACTGGAATATTAATTACTAACAGATTTGTAACAAGTAAAGATGACCGATAGCCTTCTTCATTGGCTCTATTCCTATTACACTTGCCTATCTAATAGTTTACTTGTTAGACATGTTTTTAATAGTATATTATCCAAGTTAAGCAGCTTTAGATAACAATTTTAGCAGAAATAATCTTTTAACAAAATAACATGATTTTTGAACATCCTAATAGCAGCCATCCAGAAATAGAAATATTTAAAAATGCATAGATCTGCTATACAGAGCAATCTGTTACTCTAGGCCCATACAATTCTGGGAGATTAGCTTTGAATTATGTGATTCCCATGGAACATTTTTATACCTAACTTGTAAACAACCTTTAGAGAAGGGATCTTCCAAGAAATTTGTTAGGTTACATCTAAAAAACAAAGTTACTATCATCTCAGATAAAGTTAAGAAGTTTTCCCATGTGCTTAAAGCAAATGTCACATGGACGGTATACCACCAACCTCTGGACCTATTACAGTCTTGGGACTTAAGTCAGCATATTTACTTCTCTTTCCTAGATCTACCTGCTACCTAAATATCTTGGCTTCCAAATATATGTGTGGTCTTACAAAGAAAGAGTAGTTCCAATAATATTTTACTGAATTGTAAGAATCCAATGTAGAAGGTGAATTTCAATCCATTAAATATCTATTAACTATCCATAATACTCCTACAATGTCAGGAACTGAAGATTTAGTGGTGATAATGAAATGTTCCTTGCCTTCAGCGAATCTTGTTAAGAAGGCCAATGGTTAAACATTTCATCATACAATTACAATGCACTATAATAGAATAGCTTAGAGCTAGGGTCCTAAACTCCAATTACCTACCAGCTTATGCAGGTCAATATGAGAAACAAGCAAGATCAGAAAGATGATATGGCACTGTGGAGGCTGTGCTTATACATGACCTGATATCACCTGCTCATTTTTTCCAGTGAGAACAGGCACTTATTAAAATATTTTATTGTGAATTCCCCCAAATTTAAAACACTGGGTGAGAACAATAAACAACACCAGGTTGAGTCAGATTTGACCCATAATCCACCACTGGTCTGCGACCCCTGAGTTAGACCATAAAGATAATTTAATACAAATACTTTATTTTAAAGATGATGCTCAGAAGTCACTTTTCCAAAATGACTCAACCTCCATACTTATGTAATTTTGCTTTAGAAACAAATGAACAAGAACAACAACAAAATATCCCAAACAAAACCAGACTGCCTTACATGATATGTAAGATCATTTAAGTGAAGAATGTTATTAAATAACATCCCCAAAGTACTTTTTTACTATCAGGAGCTATGTCAGGCTTTCATTTACCAAGTCTAGAGAGATGGTTTGCAGGATTTTAGAGCAATCTGAGCAGGGCTGAATTGCTCCTGAGCACTTTCCAATAGCAAGTCTGTCTACTTTATTGCAGGGCCCAGAGGTTCCCCCAAGACCGCCTGATAATAATTTGGTATTTGGAGGCTCCTGTGTCACTGCAGGAAATAAAGGAGGCTAAATCCATGCCTGATGGAGGAGAAGAGTTCTATGGTTATCTGCAAATTCTGGCCAGAAAACATCTTGACGTCACTCCTTAGCTTCCATACCCTAGCCAAGCAAGAAGTTACCTTCCAAAGAGAAAGCAGTGTGCTCTAATGACTAAGCCCTCCAAGTGCTATGCCACTTTAACTGTAGACCCACCTCCTCGATCAATCAGGATGGCAAGATGGAGCTGAGGAGCTCAGCCACATCAAGTCTGGAGTTGGTCTTTAATTCAACTAGTCTCTATAGACGTGTCTGAAAACCACATCACCTGACAGCAAGGGTGGTTTCCCAGTAGGATTTATAAACTTGGCTCAAGGGCAGCTGTGCTGCTATCCATTCCTTGACCGCTAAGAAGATTTTTGCTAGGCAGGATACAAAGGGAGCTGAAAAAAAATAATGAAAGGGTGAAATAAAAAAATAAAAATTAAAAAAAAAACACTAGCCAGCAAAACTCCAAGTCATCAATCTTGGGTTCTCTTGAAGAGTGGGAATGTGTTATAGCTTCCCCTGCAGGAAAATCAAATGCCATAGACTATTGTCATTCCTAAAATTGTGTCTTTCCTAGAGCAGCCTTGTAAATTAGTTAGGGTCCTAGGCCTAGGGCCTAAATTAAATGAGAATTGTTCCTAAATATGTACTGTATGTGTTCTCACAGAGCATGCCCTCTATGTAGGTAGGGCTAGTAACTCCTTGTGACAGATGCATACAAAGAATTCTGACATTTGTTCCTTTTGGTCCCATTTCCAATGAAATAGATCTTTATTGATTTCCTACAGAATGTGCCATATTTTTCCAGGTATTATAGTGTGTGTCTGTGTGTGCGCGCGCACGTGCGCACACGCTCGTGTGTGTGTGTGTGTGTGTGTGTGTGTGTGTGTGCTCATGCATGTGTGTTTTCCTATTGATTATATGCTTACTAGGCAATTATGTAGATAAGCACAGATTCATAGACCAGCTAAGAACAAGGAAATAAAAGGTTATAAAGGCAGGAAGTATTTTAACAGTAGCTTAAAAGATCACATGGGGCACCCTCCTCTCCCCTTAATGTCATCTCCCCTTAATGTCATATCCACACCATCATTGTGTTACCAACAAAGAGAGGGAAAGGAGGTGATATTTTTCACAGAACTGCAAAGATTTGAACACATTTGCAATGTTATTTTGAGTACCTAGGAGCAAAAATTCTTACTTATGTCCAGGACTCTAGGAGCTCATTAGATCAAAGGACAAGGACACAGAGTTACCTGAAGTTATTTCAAACTTGAATACAATCTGTGTCCATGGTCCATTTTGATTTAAAAACAGGTAGAACAGGTAGAAATAATTGCTTTAGCACTTATCTCTGTCTTTTGCCTCTTAATTTTGTCTTTCAAAAATACATGTTCTTCTAAGCATTTAATTGGCCAAATATAGCTGGTTTGGGAACTGTTTATATCCCTTTGAAGGGTATGGCCTACACTTTAAAAACAAGCTAAGTCCATTGTGCCCAGCATGAGTGTTATGACAGAGAGAACACAGTTATTTTAGGATCCTTAGAAATTGCTTCGTTTATGGCACACTGGGGTGAAAATTCACCCCTTGGGGGTCTTCATGGCACATTGCTTGGATTCTGTAGATCCCAGTTCAATTCTCTCTCCCTCTTGGTACTATAGTCCCCCATCGCTAGCTATAACAGCTTATATTATATTCTCTTTTCAACTCCAGAGGAGATAGTAGGGAAGCTATCAAATAATGCTTTAAAAAGCAACTTGAGTTCCCTAGAAGAAGGGAAATGAATACATGCTGCATAATTAAATTTACAATGTAAGCCATGTTTTAAACTCCACTGAGGTGAAGATTTGTTAGCAAACCAGTTTCAAGCACATTTAAAACAGATAAAAGTCATCATTTTATTAGCATTTGACCACTGGGTGGTATTATTCTTATCAGAAAAGAAATACCACCTGATTATAGGATGCCTAGATCCCTAGAGAAAATATTTCTATCTTATAGGTAACAGCTGAAAAGGAAAAAAAAACAACAACACACACATGATTATGGATTAAGGTCAAGGAAGCACTTGTAGTGATATTCTGAAAACTGTTTTACTTCCACATCATCGGCCAGCCAAGATAGAATTATGCAACCCTCTCACATCAAACATTTCAATCCAATTTCACCAAGTCATCAGTGCTATGCTGGAAGCTCGCCAGCAGATGCAGGATCCTAATGCACGTGTTCTGGGGGTTTCCTAAGGCCCAGCTCAACTGGAGAATGGGTACCAGCAGGATAAATCCAATCAAGCCCTCCCCACCCCTGTTTTGATTTCCAGTTGGCCACTCTTGCATGTGCCAGCAGATTGTGGGCCAGGGCCAGCTCAGCAAATACGAATGCTGAGGAGCCTCTTGTGTTGGGAAGGAGCTGCTGCTTCCCAGATGCTTTGAGCACTGAATGCTCCCTATGGTTAAGTCAAGATGGCACCATGGGAGTTTTCCTTGGATGTGACACTCAGTCCTTGAAGGGGGCTTATATACGAGGTGCAGATTTTGTCCTTGTAAAGTGCGAGTTTTCTCCGTCTTCACGGATTCTGCCTGCTGAGAGCATAGCCCACCACAGTTGGGCTTCTCAGGTGACTCATCATGCCAGCTCTCCTTAGGAAGGCACAGGCTTGCTGCCCATGATCCTCACTGATATTATAGTCGTCTTTTTTGTTTGTTTGTCTGAGTGTTCTTTTCCTTTTAGTTGTTACTTCTCTTGAAAGGCAGGTTAAGACAAATTTGCTCCATACTAGGGACAGGAAAAAAACGGTTGAACTACTTCTTAGCCACCCACTGATAGCCACGCACGATGGCCATCTGGCTCCTCAAGTTTAGTCCCTAAGTGGGAGGAGCAAGAGCTGCCTCCTGAGGGGAGCCCACAGGTTGCTGAGTCCTCACTGCCCTCTGCTGAGCCTGCTCCCTTTTCCTTAGAGAAAGCTTCCTGTTTCTGAACGCCTGACCTCCTCAGGGAGGGGAAACTTAAAAGGCAATATGTGTGGCCTAGAGGAAAAAGGGAACGCCAGTAGTCCAGTGACCACCAGGACTGAGGAGGTTTGTAGGATAGGAAGCTTTCAGTTTTAAACCAGGTCAGTCCCAGGCAAACCACAGTGGCTTGGTCACCAATCTGATGGTTTTAGCCAATAAGACAGAATTAAATGCCACCAGGAGCCCTAAAATGAGAAACATTTAGAAGATGTAAGAAACAAAGATTCTGGCAGCTAGAGATAACTGCTGATATCAGTTGGATATATGGCTGCCTAGTCTTATGAATGTCCTTTTAATCATCCTGTGATAGAAAGTCTAACTATTTGTGCCCCAAACTTTATTTGGACTAGGCTTTGTTTATATTTCTATAGCAGTTGTTCATTTCAGGTGGATCGTGCTGGAAAATTTGTAGGGACTGCAGGGAGTGCATTATCGCCAGTTTCAAATTTCACATCAGATTCATGGTACATGGGTTAAAACAGGGGGTGGACTGGCCATGTCAGGTCTGGACTAGAGTGATCCTAAATCCATATTTGCTGTGCTCTACATGGTTAACATCATACATGGTGAGGCCTGTGTTGTGGCTAGGAAGACTCAGGAAGTAAGAGGCTCCCTATCCTGCCTTTGCAGGCTGAGAGTTCTGGTTTAGGGGCAACACTCTTGATGACTCCAAATGTAGATTGCTGCTCAACTGAAGCAACCCATCACTTCTTGTCTCCCAGTTCTTCATCCTAGTCAGTCAACTTCTTTCACGGAGTCTGCTGGGTCTTAAAGGGCCAAGCTGGTTATATCTGATGTTTCCCACTATTTAGGGATGGCCTTCTTCCACCAGCATCCTTGGTGCAAGGACCTCTGATAATTTGGAATCTCTCCTTAGACATCCAACCTTACTTAAACTTGGAGTGAGCGCCCAATAATCTCCATTTTTTTCCTTATAGTTCAGGCACCTAGGCCTTAACTGGTCTTCTGGCAAGGAGACTTTTCACTAATACTCTCCAGAAGTATGACCATGTTGGTATTTTGCACAATGTTACAGTTGACACATTCTAAAAACGAGTTCATAACAGAGAGATTCCTATGATTTATAAGAGATTAGATTTATATGATTTTTGAACCAATGGGTGGGGGAGGAATTTTTGGAAAGAAAACAGTAATATAATACCTAGTTTTTATATTATTCTTATTACTATATATGCTATGAATATGCATAGACAGAAATATATTTTTATCCTGTTGCTATTATTTAGCACATTTATTTAACCATGCCATTGACCTTTTGGGTGCATTAAAGTGAAACCCAAGCTTGTTATTAGATAATGAAGGCAATTAGACAGAGTGCCCATATTCCTAATGTTCCTACAAAGTGGTTGATATAGAGGGGGCAGGGTAAAATCCTACACTATCTAATTATATCAAAAGAGCTAGCCTCCATGTTAGGGAATGTCTTTAGTACAGGAAACTACTTGATATGGCACCACTGACCAGCCACCTTACTTACTTTCTTCCTGCAAGAGTAATGGAACTTCAGATCTATTTATACTCCCATGCCCAATAATTATCCCCATAATTGCTCCTGCAAAGAGTTAACTTTTGTTAGTGAGCCGGCCTTCCATCTGTTACTAAAGAATATAGAAAAATGAACTGGCTACCCAGGGACAGAACTCACGTTCTTACCTTATATCAAGAGAGTAGCCCAGCCAGCTGGACTAACTGGGTCTCTCTCACATTGTCTCTATCCTGACCCATAAATATCAATTCTTTCATCCAACCCATTCTGCCATCCTCCCTCCATTTATCTGTGTATGAAAGTTCAAAAACCATGAAACTAATGATCACATTTCTCCCTAGTTCCTAGTTCCATTAGTGCTGTATACTGATACCCATAGAAGCAATTATGAATCTATATCGCTGATTGACCCTTATCTAGTGAGGGCCATTTTCTTCTTTCCCAAGTGCAATTACTTATAGGGCGTTTCCTCCCTCTTATAAACCTTTGTTTTGAATTGATGGTAAAATCCCTTTAATTACATGTAAGGTTTTAGTTTTCCTTGAGCCCTACCTAGACCGTTCTTAACACTGGTTTTGGAGAAGAATGCACTCATTTTCTTAGTGAGATATTGGTGGTGGGGAGCTCTGTTCTTGATTCTTTAACTCCTGAGCTTTGGAGAGGAAGCCAATGGGAATAAGCTTATTTCTCACTTCTTAAATACTGCTTCTCATCTGGGGTGATATGTACTCTCTCCTGTTCCCCGCATATTGCATCCCAATTCAATTAAAGTGGATGCTAGCTAGCCTGGGGTCTCCTAGCTAGTACATGGGTACAGTCCTTGGCATAAACACCCCAGTGTTCTCTTAGAAGAGATCCATGTTATTGCATGCCGAGCTTCTGTATGTGGGCTAAGCTATCAGATGGGTTATTGGGTTGTGGACATCCTGTGGTCCCCACTCTCTTTGCCCACTTTTGAAGAAAGGGGACTTGCGTGGGTGAGTGTGGATGATGTTCCCCATGGAGACTCTTCTGAAGCTGGGCATGCATTGATCCTCGCTCAGAGGTCTCCCTACTGGTCTCCCTACTTCTCCACTGCGGGCAACAAGCAACCAGCCTCCTACTGCTGGGCCTGTCTGCTGCCTTGCAGCACTGGTCTCAGCGGTTCTGCCCTTTGATGCTGCACCATGATCTAAGGCGATGGGGGAGGGAAGGGTCTCTGTGATGGCTACGTGTTGTTTAATGTTAATTCCCTCCCTCATATTTGATGCAAGAGAGTGGACCTAAAACATGACTTGTATTCTTTTACTGTGCTCAGAAACTCCAGGACTTGTCCACACATATCAATGTGATCAATGGAGTTTGGAAGTCTTTATTATACGGACATGTTCATGAAAATAAGATCTGTTGTACTGAATTTTGTGATGTAGTTGATCATTCAGAGCCAAACACGTATACCAATAAAGATAATAGTGTCTGATCTGTGGTCTCTGTTGCCTGCTTTTATCACCGACAGTGTTGGGATCTCTGAAAGCACTACAAACAAGCTTCTAGAAGTTGTCCCCATTTGTTTCCATTTAGCTCCCAAACTGCCCCTCTGCGCCAAGGCAGGGCCAGGGCTAGGATAAAGCAGGTGAAGCGCCCCCCTAGGGTGCAGAATTTAAAGGAGCACCAACAATATCAGAAATCAAGATAAGTAATATTTTAATGAAGTATCTTAAAAGACAAAAATGTATGCAATATCAATCTGTGAAAAAAAAAAAGAGCAAATTTTTACCTAAAGATGGGGTCTGAGAGGGCTCTAGTTCTTTAAAGCCTCTATTTATTTAAACTTTTAATATTTTTTTTACCAAAGATGTTTGCATTAATTTTATTTTTGAAAATATTGCATTAAAATATTGTTCATCTAAAATACCAAATTTTGGGGGCTTCCTTAAATTTTGTGTACAAGGCATGGACCTCATTCCCCTCACCTTAGCCAGGCCCTGGATACAGGCTCCTTCTGGCCTGAATCTCATGTAAAAGTCTGGCCATTGCCAAACACTGCTTTGTATACATTAGCTGCTGGGCTGCTAAGCCTTAGGTTTTCTCTCCCTTCCTACATTCCTGGCCCAGTTGTGCTCCTTCACCAAAGCTCTTGCCCATTAGATACATTTCCCTGGCTCCCTTTGCCAGCACCTCCAGGACTAACCATCCTGTGCTACCTACTGAACTCTGTGCAGGGACATGCACTCTCATCTTCTCACTGCATTGCGTTTTTTAAAAAGTAAATCTTCTGAGGGAGGAAATGAATAAATCTCAGAAAGAGAGAGATTGAAAAAAAATTTTTTAAAAAGGCTTGAAAGGTCAGGAAACCCTCCCAGTAAATTTGAGAAATGATCTCGAAAAAAAGTTGGATAAACTTCTAAAATAGAAGTGAAATCTTTCATATAAGTTTATTAGATATTGTCTTATTTTCCCACATTTGGAGTTTTGATATCACATTTGATAAATTAAAGGTCCAATACGTGAGTTTTTTAATATTCCATTTTCACTCAGCCTGTTCCTTAATATCATGAGCACTTTTTGTAATCTGTGCATTCTTCGTAATTTTTAAATAACCAAATATCTGATGGTTTGTGTATGCCAAGCTCTATGAGTTCCATTTTCATATTTACAAGCTAAATTCTTATTTATGCTAGAAGATGGATATCATCGCTCTGTTTTATAGCTAGGAAAACTGAGGTTTGGAATGATTAGGAGGAAAAGCAGCAAACCCAAATTATACCAAACACATGGGAATGTTTCTGTTCAGGTCCAGATCAGCCTCCTGGAAGACTGGGCTCTTTGTACCTTTTCAAAAAATAATATCTAGTGATTTGCTAACTCTACAAGGGGAATTGTAGTGTTGGTATCGTACCTTTCATGTGGGTTCATCAAGGTATGCTGAGTGTATTGACCTTCCCACATGAAAGCTGGAGGATGCCAGATGCCCGGTAGTGAACTTACTGTTGAATAAGAAAGGAACCAGTGGTCGGCTGACCCTAGGACCGTCTTTAATGTAAGGCTGACCCTAAGCCCAGTGGGCCAGTTGTGAGGTTTTCTCAATGGAGGTAGTACCAGAAATGCTAAAAAAATCATGAATAATCAACCTTATTTTTATGTATTTTCTAACGTTTTTAAAATTTATTTTTCAATTACAGTGGACACACAATATTATACTGGTTTCTGGTGTACAACATAGTGATTAGACATTACATTTTTCTCATTAAAATCCTGTAAAAGTCCACTCTCTCCCCACCGTACCCAGCTCATTGTGAAAAGTTTACCTTTTTGGTTTTATTTTAGAAAATCCTAGGTAAAGCATTAGATACCATAGATTTCCAGCCCTTTCTTGAATGCCCTTGCTGCTCTGAGATTGTGACATCACATTTCCTAGGTGAACTTGATGTCTGTCTTTCCAAAGATGAATTCAAAGAGCGTTATGTGTTTTGGGAACAATTTGAGGTGCACACATTTACTGAGTGTTTTTTAGGTGATAATGTAAAGGTGGAGGCACTCACAGCACCTCTCTGAGTCACCCTGACCCAGGGAGGCCAATGGGACAGAGAGCTAAAATGCCTTCTTGTCACCCATTCCACTAGCAACCAATTCCGATGCCAGCTATGTGTGAACCTCATGTAGAAGAGGCAAAGTCACTTGTCTGGCTCACCCTCTTTGACTGAATCTTTCATTTTTCATGCAAAGGTCCTTGTTTCCAAACTGACAAATTAAAAGGGGTCAGCATTCTTGTAGATCTTTGGCCTGTAGGGAGTCCTTTGGAAAACATGAGTCGGCATTGATAGATGGCGTTTCTCCCACAGGAAGAGCATGCATCAGGACCTTCCTGAGGCCAGGCGACATCAAGGAGCTGATGTTTTAAGCACCTACTTTATCATAGGCGTGTAGGCTTACACATATTCATGCATATGACCAGAACCTCATATGAGGCTTTTAATAAGTAGGCTAACACGTGTTTTCCCTAAACGCCAGGCAACACGTCCTCACCGG
The DNA here is from genome assembly GCA_963924515.1 of Vespertilio murinus. NCBI lineage: Eukaryota > Metazoa > Chordata > Mammalia > Chiroptera > Vespertilionidae > Vespertilio > Vespertilio murinus. Next base: position 154,451,410 of record OZ004708.1, read on the forward strand.
GCTTGATGAATGCAGATGAATTAGAATGGTGAGGTTAGCCAAAATGAACAAATTCTTTTCTGACCAAATGTTGATTCTCTTAATTATCTTCATAACTTAGAAAAGACCAGAGTATGAATGATTCAATCACAGTCCAAAGTCCATCATGACAAACAATGATACGATCAACATGTTGTTTATCAGAGAGTTCCAGGTCCCCTGACCCCCATGCATGTATTAGCACAAAGCTGCAGAGCTCAGGCAGCCCTTTGGGGTTTTCGGAGGTGTGGCCCAAGAGCAGTTTGGAGAGACTAATTACATGGAGACTTCAGAGAAAAGGGTGGGATTATTTCCAAAGAGAGCATTTGATGAGCCCTTTGCTTCCCCAGGAGTGGGGGCTGTGTGTGTTTTGGCATGCACCTAAGTTCATTTGCCAATGTGGAAAATGTTCCCAATGAAATGAAATAAAACAAATCTCTGACTAATAGGACTATCTGGAACCTGTAACAGTGAGACTCCAGGATGGGGCAGGGTAAGAGGGGATCGGGATGAAATTTCAGATTAGGCTTAGCGCGTGGAATCGTATGTCTCCATTAGATGATGAATGTGTATAATCAGGAAGTCACGTCTTAACCCGGAATTCAGTGGCAATAGACTTTGAATGACATTGAAAATCGCAGATGGAAATACTTACTGACAATTTTCTAAGTTCCTAATCACGGGATGTTCAATGGACAAGCAAGTGCTTTGGCACTTTCCGCTCCTAAAACAGTGCCCAGGACACTGTAGGTGTACAAGAAACATGTGTGAATGATGGACTGAGTGAATGGATGAATGGATAGTTATATCTGCAAGTTATACTTGTAATATTACTGCAGCTTTGGGGAAAATCCATCTCTACTTCATTGAGCATCAGGCATGGCTAATAAGTTAAATTCCTCACTCATTGTGTTAGGAGCAGAAGTTAGGGAACCTTTCCATCGGAATTGTACCCTATTTACCCCTATGGCCATGTCTGTTCACTGTTGGGTTTAAAGCTTTTTCTGTTTTTTTGTTGTTTTTTTTTTTACCCTTTTACTTCTCAAGTTGTTTATATTTTGACAATTCTCCTGACTGCTTTTGTCAATTTGGTTTCAGTTATGTTAATGCTTTATGTTTTGTGTTACAAGGGAATACTTTCTCAGGAGGCCTAATGCTTAAGTTCCAAGAGTGTCTGTGTGGAGAAGAATTTGCAACAAAATAGGCATATAGAGGCTTCTAGAGGGAGACTGTAAAGAGCAGGGATGTGACAATGGAAAGATGAATAATTCTGGGGAAACTACAACAGAGTGTAACCTCAAGGACTGTAAGCAGTAGCCACTGAGAGAGTTGAGGCTCAGGGACCAAAAAGGGGCTGCTTGGGAAGATGATTGGGAGCCTTTGTCTCACAAAGAAACCCAGAAGGTTCTTGGTAAGAGGCAGGGGGATTTCTGGATCAACCTTGTCAGGTGTGTCAGATCACTCCTGGGACTAATCAGAAAGTTTGGCCAGTCTGGCATGGCTCAGTGGTTGAGCATTGATCTATTAACCAGGAGGTCACAGTTTGATTCCCGGTCTGGGCACATGCCCTGGTTGCGGGCTCAATCCCCACTGTGGGGTGTGCAGGAGGCAGCCAATCAATGATTCCCTCTCATTATTGATGTATCTGTCTCTCCCTCTCCTTTCCTCTCTGAAATCAATTATATATGTATGTATATAAAGAACGTTTTCTATGAACCAAGGCCTAGACCACCTCCCCTATTTTTGCTTGCAAATCTAGAAAAGCTGCCTTAGAAAGCTAAGAACTTGATTCATGAAAGCTATCAACTAGGATTTAATTTATGTCTAACACAATAATAATAATAAATATTCTATATAGTCAATACATGCTGCTTAACATATATTTATCTCATTTAATTTGTGCAATTGCTCTACGTAATAGGTATTATTGTTCTTAAATCTCAAAGTTGAAGAAAATAAGGCACAAAAAAATTAAGCAACTCATCCAAGGACATGTAGCTAACAGGTAGAGAACTAGGATTTGAACCTAGGCAGTGTGACTCTGGTCTTTATTTTTTTATTATGTACTTTAGTGCTTATTTCTTTGCCTCTCTCTCTCTTTACCCATCAGCCAGTTTTCTTTCATGCTTTTCCCAAGCATACACGCATTGGTCCACAAAGGATTTGAAGCTGTTTACATTGGAAATTTAGCTAATTTAATTGATGAGATAATATATCTGCAACTTTCTCATTTTGCCCATAGTTTAAATCCTAAAATTCCCTCCCTATACTATAAAAAAGGATCTTTTTCATTCCAAACAACCTACTACAGCACAGTGGAGAATGATTTAAATGGGAAAGACCAGGAGCTCAAGGCCTCACCTTTGATGGAGAACTACCCAGTAGCAGCCACATGGCTTTGGGAGGTGATGGCAGAGTCAGGAGATAGCCTCTTGTTTGAGGCTTTGCCCAATATTTTTTTCTCAAATACCCAGCAAAGCTGTGGGACAACAATGTTGGAGGAGACCTGTACTTATATACCTTTAACTCTGCACCATCTAGCTCCCAGTCAGCTATTTTCTGTCTTCAGCAAGCAAAAGCTTTTGGAACTGTAATCCTCAATGGTGTGCGTGTGTGTGTGTGTGTGTGTGTGTGTGTGTGTGTGTGTGCGTGTGTGTGTGTGTGTGTGAGAGAGAGAGAGAGAGAGAGAGAGAGAGAGAGAGAGAGAGAGAGAGGTTGGTATCCCAACCAACATCCATTAAATTTGAATTACTGGAGGTGAGACTAGAGAATGTACATGGTAAAGAGAGCCCCCAGATGATTCTGAGGCATGTTAGTGTTTGGAGATGGTTGCTGTAGGCCAGAACTACTGCGGAAGGTTCTCTTCCGGGAGAACAATAAATCTGGTGAGATGAAGAGGCAAGTACTCTAGGGACAAGCTTGTACCTTTGTTGATACTTTACCTTATTCTCCCTCCTTTGGTGACCTTTGGCTGCCCTCTCAAGTCAGCTTAGAGCTCTTACCAGTCTCTAAACATGGAAATATTTTACTCCTGATGGGTTAGGGCATAGGAATTGTGATTTAGGTGTATAATATACCACAGAGGTTTAAAGGGTACTTCAGGGATGGTCTTGCCATTCTAAGCATATGTGAGTGTCCCCATGAGAAAATGGCTGCTGTTTCTAAGCAGTCAAATGGAGTTTGGTAACTAGATATGTTTATTAATTGAGGTTGCCCAATGTACTAACATTATACCTGGCACACAACAGCTAAATAGCATGTGAGAGGAATCTACTACTTTTTTCACAAACACTTCAATAAAATTATGAAAATGCAAAAACTCTGAAACTTTACTATTTGAAGAGGGAAAGATCAGAGAGTGATTTGGCAAATTTTGTAATCCACATAATCAACAAAACCCAGAAATGCCCAAACTAGGTCAGCTTAGGCTCAAAACTTCTGATCATTTTATAGCAAAATGATTAGGAACTACGGTTGCCTCAAAGTTTACTATAAAAAGTCAAGTTCACTAACTCAGTTAATTTTCTTTAGAGAAAATATACTACCGTATTTGCCGGCGTATAAGACGACTTTTTGGCCCTGAAAAATATGCCTCCAAGTGGGGGGTAGTCTTATACGGCAAGTATATAACAAACTCTGTATTTTTAGTGGAAATGTTAGGGGGTCGTCTTATATGCCCAGTCGTCTTATACACTGGCAAATACGGTATTATATTACAAAGTGGTAATAATGATAATTTCTTTATAACTTAGTATTCATAGTTTAAAGAATGATTGAGATATGATTACATCCCTTTCCACAAATTCGTAAACTTTTTAGAATCTCGTCTTATGAGATTCAATCTGTACAAAATAATGTACCGTATTTGCCGGCATATAAGACGACTTTTTGGCCCTGAAAAATATGCCTCCAAGTAGGGGGTAGTCTTATACGGCGAGTATATAACAAACTCTGTATTTTTAGTGGAAATTTTAGGGGGTCGTCTTATACGCCGGCAAATATGGATTTTTCAGGGCCAAAAAATCGTCTTATATGCCCGCAAATATGGTAAGAGATTATGGGATTTAAGGAGAGAAATGATTAAATCACCAGATTGAATCACCATGCCCCAATAAAAAGTGTTCAAATTGCATTTCACTACATAATGAAGTCTGCTTCAACTTACTTTGACATAAATAAGATTGGGTAAGAGAAACCAGAAGTAAATGAAATAAATTAATAAAACTATCAGAGCTACTTCAATTTCATCTCCCGGACAGTGTCTGCTTATTTGTATAATAAAATTTGTTTTTATGAATTAAAACTCTGGTATACCACTTGGTTGAAGCCAAACATTTAAGGAAGAGTTAGTATATGTGGGGGCCTGATTAGGGTGCCTTCTAGTTTCACCGATATCAATAGTCCCTTTGAAAAATGAAACTCTCTGGTGGGGGTTGGTGGCATTTGCAGGGCAGGAGAGATTGAGCCAAAAAAAAAAAAAAGAGAAAGAACTCATGGACATGGACAATAGTGTGGTGATTGTGGGGGTGTGGCAAGGGGGTACAGAGGTGGAAGAAGATATAAGGGATGCAAATGGTGATGGAAATAAAATAAAATAAAATATAAAATAAAGGAATAAATTGTGCTACTTAAAAATGAGTTCGAAAATACAGGCATGCATTCAATATCGATGATTAGCTGTTCTTCATATTTTCCTAACTATACACATTTACTGAACATGAGGAATATTTTTCCCCCTTTTGTCTACATAGAGGCTGTGTCTCCATCGGCATAATATATTGCAGTGTTTGTGAGTCTTGTGCGAAATTGAATATGCATTTCTGCTGCTACTTATTGGGAGTTCATTATCTTGCAGTACAACCACTGGGAAAAATATAATTTTCAGTGTTTAATAAGACTGTGGTCTTCTCATAATGCTTATGATGCTTGGGCAATTTGTTAGGCACAATTTATCACAGATGTTTAACACTAATTATACCGTGTATAGTGCCAGGAAGGGTGATTTTAAATATTTCCTTTATTTAATGTATTTCAGGGCAAATGAGTATCTTGCAACTGCACTATTCTTTGCATTTCTCAGAATTGAGGTGTATTTTCCAAATGCTAAACTCAAAAAATAAAGCCTGAGCTAAACATGCAATGAGTAAAATCCATACTGAATGTGGCCGAGAGGCCAGGAAACTGATAGGGAAAAGCCTGTCTTCTTCTGTCACAGGGAGCCCAGGACAGTAGAAAGAAGTAGTGCATTGATTGGCCTGCAGTGTATGTCTCCTGAACTAACTAGTAATTTATTTATAACTCTCTGGTGTAGAGATGATCACTGAGGCCCCCTCAACATCCTCAATTCCAAAATCTGTGATCTAATTAATCCCCATTTATCAAAAAGTATTTAGCATTTTATAGGTGGTTTTACTACCTGGGAACCTGAAAGACCAGAAGCCTGCTTTCTGATGATCCCTTGAAAATGACATTCAAGTAACAAATGACTGAGAGGGAATCGAATTCTAGGTAGTGAGGTTGAGACACCGAAACATGAACCCCAGCTATTAAACAGCTTCTTGAAAAATGGCTATTGCACACTCACAATTTCAGCAGCCCTCAATCTTTATAGTAAAGACACGATTTAAATTTGAACCACATTTGGTGTTCTTTGTGCCATAAAAAATGGAGCACGTGAAATGAACTTGTAGCAGTTTTCTTTGTTTTGTCTTTTGCTTCTAATAATCCCGAGAAGCATTAGTCAAGCACATGTGAATGCCTTGAGCTAAAACAATGACCAGAGGTAGCTTGGACAACTTCAGAAGGAGTGGGTGGCAGGAGGACCTGCTTCCTCTATGGCTTATTTAAACCCACTCTTCAAATTGGCTTCCCAACAGCAATTTGAAGATGCTGTGCTTTTTTATACTATGTTTACCAACAGATTAATCAGCCAGAAAGACACGATCTTGAAAGAACTCAGAACACATGGTAGATGAGACATGGCATTTAGCTCTCTGGGTCACCATTGTATGTTTTTGTTGATATATGTGACCTCTACAAAGTATTTGCTGTGGACTCAGCTAAAGCAGTTCCATGTAAAGAAACCTCCAGAGAGAAAGTTAAGGTTATCATGCTTTATGAAGTTCAACGTGTATCCCCATATTTTCCTTTAAAGGTGAAATTTCAGTTTGGATCATGGATCCGTGGGAAGCTTCTTCTAAAGCCCCAGAGCTGTTGGTCCCCTAAACTCTTTAATGCCCAGCAATTGGTGGTTTAGAGAAATGTAATCACCACCTGAGCAGAGCCTCGGCTTGTGTCCAAGTCCAGCCTAATACCACTGCCATCCCCAAAGCTGCTCCATCTTGGTGCCTCATACTCTTTCAGACCAGCTTTGCCCTAGTAACGTGTGCATATTTTATCTTTTTCTTCTGTCACTGTGCAGAGGTATCTGAGACTTGTCACTGGACTCTGTAGGCTGAATGCCTTCCCTGAATGTGTTGAAGGAGAAGATTATTTTCTGTCTTTTTATCCCACTAGTTCCCAATTACTTTTATCTCAACACCTCCTTGATCTGACCATTTTCTAGCTTGAGACCAGTCAGTTCTCACTTCCAGTTTGCTTAGCTGGTGTTTTCTGGGCCACGGAGTATTTTTCCCTAGATTGAGAAAAAGAAGATAGAGCAATCCAGGAAGCAGATGTCTTTTGGGTGGTTTGTGTCTTTCAGAGCAGGAATTTAAAATCTCTGTATGAAAGGAACAGTGAATGGTGTAATTAGTCAGGCTGATGAAGGAGTAAATCCTGGTAAGCAATTTTTCTTGACTGCCTTAATGGAAGGCAATGAGCTATCAGTTCCTGCCAAACTAGCTAAGGGTAGAATGAGTGTGGTGTTTGGACAAAAGATAAATATTTCATATGAGCTTGGACTCTGTTGTGTAATTCATTAAAAAACAAAACAAAGAAATAAAAAAATCAATGACTTGAGGCACTTCATGTATTTTATAATGGATAATTGATCATATTTGAAGAAGTGAAGAGGTTCTTGCAAAAGCCCAAACTGGTATTTCATAATTAAATATGTGTGCTGCTCATATTCTTCTCATCCCCTTAAGCCAGGTACTTTCCCCGGGTCAACTTTCAAGACTAAAGAATTGTTAAGGATTCACTTGAGGTCATCTCCCTGCATGTTCCCCAGTGGAGTGAATCTGGCCAACAGCTGCCAAAGGCCTTGGGACTTATTCTTCATCAAATAACTAGCAAGAAATTAAGTGCCCACAGGAGGGGATGTTTTCCTGCTGTCAAAGGAATTAAAAAAATGATACTCTAACATCATTTATGACAAGTAGGAAAGGCCTTGGAGTCAAATGATTTAAGGTTCAAGAAAGAAATAATTTAATATTCAAAAACAAAACCAGCAGCCTCTTTGGAGCTTGACTCTAAGCTGTACTAAGCATTCTTTACATGGCAAGATCAAATGTATAAATGATATCCATGCTCCAGTCCAGAGTGTAGTCTAAAATGCTGTTTCTCTTTCTGGCCATCACCATTCACTGCCTCTAGGGGCGTTAGGTAGCCATTTCCAGCAAGATGGCAGCATCCATTCTCAGCTTTGCTTTGCTATATAGATTTCAGCATTCAGGCTTGGACCCCAGTAGAAAAATTGAAGTTGGGAAACTACAGAAGGATTGGGTTCATTTACTTTTTTTGGAAGAGAAAGATTATTTGTTAATGTTGCTTGAGGTTGTAGATTATTTTCTTGATGCTATAGGGAACAAGAGAAACACATGATCTTGTTTTGTGTCCTAATTGCTTAAGATTCAAGTAAATTTCACAAGGAGTGACAAAACCCATTTTTTAAAACATACATGGCTTTTTGACAAACCTCAGAGTAGAGCAGAAAACAAAACAAAGCCAGCCTCATTACTTTCCAAGTAGTTAATAAGGCAAACAAAAGTCAGCCAGGACAACGAAAGCAGAAGAAAATGTGGTTCTTGGGTTCAGAGGTTAGAGATGAGTATTGGCAGAACTTAACTAATTTTGGAAAGGGAAGGGGGAAAGAAATTTTTTTAGAGACTTACCATGAGCTAAGTGTTTCCACAAACATTATCTTGGCTAAAGTTCACATTCAGGCAATTTCTTATGGATGAAGAAAGTAAGATTTGGAGTGTTTAAATAAGACTCAGAGTCTAGGTAGAAATTGGCAGAGACAAGATGCAAACACTTCCCCTGGCCTTGAAGCCACCTGGAGCCTTTTGACTCCACCATTTGTCATCACGCACCTGGCAACCAACCACATGGAAATCCAGAAGGGATTGGGCTCAGCTTTTAAAGTTCTCCACACAACTGAGAAGATGACCTGATTCCAGACTTCTATTGCAACCCATACTAGCAGAATGTTGAGTCCATTTTTAGGACAAATCACAGGTTACAAAATCTGCTTTGGTTGAAATCCCTGAGAGGCTCAGCCTTTATCTATTGGCTAACTACCTTTTGGACGAATGTTCTTCATTTGTTGACAACAGTGACTCTTTAAAAACAGCTCTTTTAAAACGTTCTCCCCTTCTTGCAATTTTAAAATATCCTCGATGCTTTCAGCAGGACTCCAAAAATAGTTTTCTCTTTGAAATTTGATAAAACTTTAACATACCATTGGAGGTTTATTCTAAGGATATAACGTTTTCATCCATATGTGAGAAGGGGAGTGCAATTGACAATTGTCCTTACCACACTATTGGTGTTATTAGTACAGAGACAGCGGCATCAGACAGACCTGGACTTTGTTACTGGCCCCACACTGTTGCCCCTGTGTGACCCTAACCTCAATCAACCTCAGTTTCCACTCTGCAGAATGATATTATCAACACGCTGAAATACTAGTGGCTTCTATTTGGAGGCACTTATCAAGAGCTGGCTGCTTGCTTAATACTTGGCTCAAGTCATGGCCATATGCATGAAATGAAAATAATAATCCCACTTGCTTTAGTTCTTCTGCATCTTGAGTGGTTTTGAATGCCTAGAACATATCTAGCATCAGGCCTGGCATCATGGTAGTCAATGGGTATGAGTCCTGTCCTCCTATCCCATTTTTTGTCCCTTTCCTTCTCCACCTCACTTGGGTCACATTAGGTTATCAAATACTCAGGATATGGTGCTGTGCAATAGTGGGCCCATGGATGTGACTGATCAATATTAATAACTGACCCTATTGTCTTCATGTGACAGGTACTAAGCTAGGCCAGGCTTATTCATCGTTAATTCAGACATTTAATCTGGCAGGAAGGTTCTGAGGGTCTTGCTATGAATGGGGCTATTTGATGAATTACTAGAGAGAGGATTTATTTCTCAGTCTCAGCTTCAGGTGGTCTTGGGTAAGGCAGACATAGACCAGACTTTACTGGTCTTTTCTCACTGTCTGGGATCAGTTACATCTGACCAGATGAACTGAGTTTCTCAGTTACAGAAGCAGGAATTTGAGAGAAAAAATAATGAAGAGATCTAGAGAAGAGTGCCAAATATAAATGCCATTTCTACTTGCATTATATCTTAAAATGATCTCGTTAGCAATCACCTTGGTATAAACAGGCATGATTAAAACATACTTTTCTCTGATCACCTAACACAGGCTTATGATACAGCTCCTCTCAATCATGTATCAACTAGAAAATGTGTCTACATCTGGGGGATTATCTTCTTATAATTATATTCTAAGGAAATGCTTCTCAATCATCTTCACTGAAATACCCTGATTGGTGGGTAGAGGTTTCAGGATATAATTCTAAGATGCCTTCTTTAATTGTAAAATTTCTTTGAGATCACAAACTATATTTTAAACATAAGCTTTGGTTTCTAATTATGTATAACAAACTATCCCAAAATTTAGCAGCTTAAAACAAGAGCAACTTATTATTTTTCACAATCCTGTGGATTGACCAGGTGGTGTTCTACTTTATATGGCATCAGTTTGGACACTAGAAAGGTTCAAAATGGTCTCTTGCTCATAGCAGGTGGTTGCTGGCTGGGAATTCACTGGGTTTATCAGCCAAGAGTTTTAATTCTCTTCCATGTGGACTCCTCCATGAAGATATTTGTGCTTCCTCACATCATGGAAGACTCCAGATAGTCAACTATTTTAAAAAAGCATAACTGTAAACATCACCAGGCCTTCTTACAGTGTAGGGTCTAGAACTGGCTCGATTTCACTGGCTTCTATTGGTAAAAGCAGCTCCTAGGATCAGACTGGCTTGAAAGGGAGGAGATTACACAAGGGCATGGAAATAGGAAGGTGTGGTTTATTAGAATAACCAAAGTAACCATCCATTACAATGTGGGAATTTTACACACTATTTCAGAATATATCTGCTACATTTTAGTATAAAAATATAGTACTACAAGTATTTCAGTAAAGTGAAGTCTTCTGGAAATTATGTCAGTATTCATACCTTGGTTTTTTGCTTAAATACTGCCATGGACATGCCACTTGAAAAGCAAGTTATAGTTTTCTTTCCTCAGTTGTCTACTGGGTCTTAGGACCCAATAAGGTTGATCTGGGAGGAAACTAGGATATGGCCTAGATGGTTAATTCATGTATTTATCTCACTTATCATGAGTCCCAAAGCCAAATACCAGTGATTTTTATTGATGTTCATGTCCATGTTTTCATTCTTTCACAATTAAGAGTTATAAATTAGAGCCTACAGAAATATAGAAAGGGTTCTGTTTTATTAAGTTGTGCAGGGATATAATTTAACTTGTTTGGCTAGTGCAATATATTATGCTTTTTAAAAAGAGGAATAATTCTTTACCCACGTGTCACCCTAAACAAATTTTTTAAAGAGATGAACTTAGGCCAACATGCTAGCAAGATGGATGTAGACTAGGAGAGTTATAGGGTATGTTTCAAGTAACTCAGTCTCATTCACTTCTCTTAATGGTGGAGGAGTTTTTCATCATGAATAGTAACAAGGATACTTTGAAATAGCACAGCAGCCAAAAAACAAATCGTATATCTAAATGTATCTGCCCTTATTTCAGGTCAAAGTCTGCAACTTATCCAAAGGAAATTGTTCTTGCTTGAGTTATCTGAGCTCTGCTGTTGAGAATAATAATATATTATAGTCCAGTAGAGCCGAGAGAGAGAGAGAGAGAGAGAGAGAGAGAGAGAGAGAGAGAGAGGGGCCCCAGCAGTAGAATCCATGCAGAATACAGAGCTGTGTACACTGTCTTTCACATCGGAAACTTTCTGTGTGAGAGCTTCCATTTGGCACGTCAGCCAACTCTGAAATCTAACTTCTAAAAAGTAGAATTAAATTTTTCCATTGCATTCCCTATATTTTACTAACCAGAAGTCTTCAGCACACAGAGAATTTGAAAGAACCCTTCAGTAAACACCCATACACCCATCTAAATTCCACCTGCAAATCTCTCTGTCATCATCAGATTTCAGAGGTATTCCAAAAGTAGCTGCAGACAATAGGACACTTTAACCCTGACACTTCAACAAGCATGAGCTAGAGTGCAATATTTGTGCAAGGTTTCTTTCCATCCCTTCTTCCTTCCTTCCCTTTCCTTTTTCCTTTCTTCCTCTCTTTCTTCCTCCCTTCTTTCATTCCTTCTCTTTTTCCTTCTTCATGTTTTTGAGATAAAAGTTACATGTAACAAAATATACTAGTCTTAAAGGAACTATTGCATGAACTTTGACAAATGCATAAGCCCCTGTAATCCAAACTCTCATTGGGATCCAGAACATTACTCTTCACCCCATAAAGTTTCTTTCTGTGCCTTCCAGTCAGTCCCTCCACCAACCTTCCATCAGGCAGCAAATCATATATCTACAGGTTTCCACCCTTATTTCTAATGAGCACAAATATATTGAGACATGAGTGATGACAGATATCAGATCAATTGCCATTTGCATAGAAAACAACGAATACTACCGTTCATCTCTAATATTGTCTATGATGATTGCAAAAAATTACACAAGGACCATGGGCTTGATTCATAAGCCTTAAACTATAGGTTCATTTGGCCTATTCTAGAGCTTCATATGAATGGAAGCATAGAGTATGAACTCTGTGTGAGAACTGGGCTTTATCAAATACTTTCTGAAAAGAGTAAACCTTAGAAATGGGCTTCTTTTTGTTCCATGGAGAGGTGGCTGCTCCAGAACCATTGCTCCTCTAGCTGCTTCATGGGAGCAAGAACTCCAGAGATGCTCCAGGAGCCATCTCTGATGCTCAGTGGTTTGGGAGCAGTTGGCCCTGTGTCCTGGTTTTAGCAGCAGCATCTCATTGACAATGTGGATGTGGTTGCGTGGTAGGCATGTGGCAGAGAGCAGGAGGCATGCCATGCCAAGTAGACGCTGCGAGTACGTGGCGGGCTTTGTTTAGTAGTGAGTTTGCCATCGCAACTTCCTTCTACATCATTTCATGGACCAGCCAGATTCTACTCAGCAAGAAACAGGAAGTCTCCCTCAGCCTCCCCACTCCTCCACCTAAATACCCTACCTGAACTTCAGCCTACGAATCAGATTCTGTATGACTAATTTTATTTCCATTGTTCCATGAGGCAATGGGGGAAATAGTTTGCTCCTATTATCCAGGGGGGAGAATGGTGTGTATCTGCAGAACAGAGTAGGGATTCTTGGCCAAGCCGGCAGACGCTGCCCTCGCTGCCTCCATTGTAGAAGAAGCAGCTCATGCAGGAGCTGACATTAACTCTGAGGCTTTTCCAAACCCACAGAGCTCTTTTCACAACAGGAAACAGGTCACCCTGCTTTCCCAGATAGATGTGGTACATCCAATAACTAAGAGAGGGCAGCACAGATGAAATGCGCCCCAGGAGGCCTCTCCAACCAAGTGTTGCAAGGAGATATCATTAGGCTGTTAAATCCAGAGGGCCAGACTGTGCAGAGGGTGTGTTCCCAAGGCTGAGCCACTCGGTGTAATTCGGCTAAATGAAAACTCTAACAGGTGCCTGGCAATTGCATGCACTGGTCAGACCCCACGCTTGGAGGGCTTTTAATGGTCTGCCTTGCACTCCCATATTAATCTAAGAGAGCTGCTGCTCCAAGGCCTTGAATGCATTCCAACCCTGAGCTGGTCCTCTTTGTTTTGCATTGAGCATATTTAATTTAATGGGACATAGTTCGTATAACCAGACCAGCAGCAATCATGCTTATCTCTACTAACAGCTGATTTTATTTAGCTTTGTACATTAATGGGTCCTTGGCTGCCAAGCTAAAGCAAAGTCCAGCAATTTTTTTTTGGCCTCTTGCAGCTTTGCCATCCCAACTTTCTGTTCTACCTCATTACGTGGACCAGCTAGATTCTAATCAGTAAGAAACAGGAAGACTCCCCCACCCTCCCCACCCCTCCACCTAAGTAGCCTATCTGAACTTCAGTATACCTTGTTTAAGGCTGGCCCAAACCAAGAAGCTTCTTTGAGTTTTATAGTCTGGAAATATTGTGATCATGTAAAATCATCATCCAAGCAACAGTTCACCCACAAATGAGGCCTGATTTACCTGATTTATAAATATATCCAGACATGAGTGATGACAGACATCACATTAATAAATTGCCATATGCATGGCAAAACAATAGATAGAATTGATCTTCTCTAATATTGTCTATGATGATTTAAAAAACCATACAGGATTGGGGACATGATTCATTAGCTCTCTCCTCTAATTAGGTACAGACAAAGTTTAATAGATAGAGGGAAATTGGACAAGCATCAAAGAAGATAAGGCATTTGCAACATGACTCAGCTGAATTAAAATTGCAGGAGAATAAAACAAGTTTAAAAATTGCAGGAAAATATATAGATTGATGATTCAAGCTTATCCAAGCAATATTGGGAAAAAATGTCATAATCCTTAGATAATAGGGCAACTAGAGACAGTAAGCTATACAACTTACCAAACTCAGGATAAAGAGAAGAAATTGAAGGGTGGGGAGACAGTAGGCTATTGACAATAAAACAGACCCACGGGTAGGAGGTTCAGCGGAATTTACACTCTTTTCTTCTCCTATACTCTGTTTTAAAAAAAATGTCTTTTAAACCCTAAAGACATACCTTACAACTTTCAAGCTTTAAGTTTTAAGCAATGATTTTGATGCAGGGATTTCCATTTTCTCTGAATCTGGGGACACTGCCTGGATGCGATTTTGGAGGTAGATAGTTTGGAGTTTCCTGGCACTTTTGATCCATTAGTTGTCTGTTCAGAGTGGCAGTCTTTAATGAAAGGCTTTTTGATTCTTTTTCTTTGGAAATGATTCTCCCCAAGTAGCTAGTCTCTGCTGCGTGTTTGCCTGTTGGGCAGCCAGATAAGCAAATCCTAGGGAGAGATGGAGCCACCAAGAAAGTGGAGGCCAGAGAGGCAGAGAGGAGCACAGTGAGGCTGCCTTGGCTTCTTAGTAGGTTTCATGACTTTTAAACTGATGCTATTGTCTCTTTAAGTGATAAAGAGGAAAGCCCCTTTGAACTGCTGATGGCATTCAATTATGGTCATGATTATAAAATGTCTCAGATCTTTGGGGAGTGTGAGCAAATCAATACAGTGTTGCAAAGAAGGGAACATAAAGCTCTTAGAGATTCCTTTGCCAAATTCCACTCCTTTCTCCACCTCACCACTGCCTGAAGAAGCTTGAGTAGAAGGGGCTTGCTTGCCTAAATCAGTTTGGCTCAGTGGTAGAGTGTTGGTCTGTGGACTGAAAGGTCCCGGGTTCGATTCCGGTCGAGGGCATGTACATTGGTTGCAGGCACATCCCCGGTAGGGGGTGTGCAAGAGGCAGCTGGTCGATGTTTCTCTCTCATCGACGTTTCTAGCTCTCTATTTCTCTCCCTTCCTTTCTGTAAAATATCAATAAAATATATTTAAAAAAAAGAAGGGGCTTGCTTGCTGAGTGGAGGGGGCTTGAGCAATTATTATCTAATAATAAAAGACAAATGGTGCCCTGAGGTCTTTAACTCATTCGATGAGATTTCCAAAGGGTGTGATAGGTAGGGCACTTGTCTGTGCTGTTCTCTTGCAGAAGCCCGTGTTACTTTCTAAGTAACATTCTCCTAGGATTCTTAGGCTGTCCCATTCTTAGTAAGCCTCTTTCTTGCTCTCTCTTTCTCAATCTCTCACTCATTGTTGTTCTATTGAGATAGGTTCTCTGGGAATGAATCACAGTTGGTTGATTTGTTTTTAATTTTTTTCAAGACAGCATTGGCTGTGCACATGGCTACACTTTTTGAAGAAGTTATGTAACTACTTTAGATTTAACAAGATGATGTGGTCATTAGGGTG
Source organism: Vespertilio murinus (assembly GCA_963924515.1). Taxonomy (NCBI): domain Eukaryota; kingdom Metazoa; phylum Chordata; class Mammalia; order Chiroptera; family Vespertilionidae; genus Vespertilio; species Vespertilio murinus. The sequence continues at coordinate 154,466,699 of OZ004708.1, forward strand.
AAAGTACACACATGCATTCATTCAACAACTTTTGCTGAGCACTCTTTGGTGCCAGGTACTTGCAAGAATGTAAGCTCCATGAGGGCAGGGACTTGGGTCTCCTTTACCCGCTGCTGAAACACTGCCTGGCAGAGAGGAGCACAGTGACATACTGGACGGAATGAACATGCAGTGATGGAAATTTGAAGCATGTATTTTTCTTTCCCACACTAACCTAGTTCTAGCAAGAGTGATTCTCTCCAAGCTAGAAGGAAGGAAGCAATTTCATGTTAGGCTTCCAAGATATGTCTTTAAGGGATTGATTGTACTCAGTATTCTGAACTATCCAGCTCTTTTACAAATTTTTGAAATGAAACTAGCTTAATAAATGAGCCTTTGGAAGGTCTACTTGTTTACCAAGCCCAGGAGACATAGCAGCTCTACCTAACCTGGAGAAACAAACACAGGGAGGCTGCCAAAATGAGGAAACAAACACATCCCACATGAAAGAATAAAATAAAACTCCAGAAAAGGAACAAAACAAAATGGAGACCAAAAAAAAAATCTGTTATGCAGAGTTCAAAACATTGGTTCTAAAGATGTTCAATGAACTTAGTGAGAACCCCAACAACACAAAAAGGACATGAAAACCATTAAAAGGAACCAGTCAGAAACTGATGATACATTAACTACAATGAAGAATGATTTAAATCAACAGTAGAGTAGATAAAATCAAGAATTGAAATACAAGGATTATATTCACATCATGGGGATGCTGGAAGAAGAGAAAGAACAAAAATGGAAAACCTATTTGGAAAAAATAATAACTACTGAAAACTTCCCTAGCTTGGTGCAAGAAATATATATACAATTCCTAGAAGTGCAGAGAGTCCTAAACAAGATGAACCCAAGGAGGCCTACACTAAGACACATCCTCATTAAAATGCAAAGGATTAAAGACAAAGAGAGAATTTTAAAAGCAGCAGAGAAAAGGCAGTTAGTTACCTGCAAGAGAGTTCCCATAAGACTTTCAACTGATTTCTCCACAGAAACTTTGCAGGCCAGAAGTGATTGGCTAGAAGTATTCAGAGGAGTGTTATGGCTTCTCATAGCTAGACAGAGTGCCAATGGAAGTGTTAGTCAGAATCCCTGGATGTCCTCCTCTGAGCCCAGGGTCTTAACTACCATGACCTAGGTACAGTGGTCTGCAAACTCATTAGTCAACAGAGCCAAATATTAGCAGTACAATGATTGAAATTTTTTGAGAGCCAAATTTTTTAAACTTAAACTTCTTCTAATGCCACTTCTTCAAAATAGACTCGCCCAGGCTTTGGTATTTTGTGGAAGAACCACACTCAAGGGGCCAAAGAGCCGCATGTGGTTCGTGAGCCGCAGTTTACTGACCATGGCTCTGGGAGACATGGCACTAAATACTTCTCTTGTTGGCAATTAGACCAGTTCTGCTGGTATCAAGGAAAGGAAGTGATGGCTTCTCTAAAACATGATCATACCCAGAATGTTAGTGTTGGCTAGGACCTTCTAGAATATCTAGGTCTACCTCTTCATTTAAAACATAAAAGAACTGTTCAAAGGGTAAGTGACTGGGGTTTAGGGTCTCATAGCTAGTAAATAGCAAAGATGGGATAAGAAACCAATCTTCTTGCTTCTGTTTGGGCCTCTGTGATTGCCCTTCCCCTTTGCCCATACCTGCTGAGCATATGAAGGATGTTGTGTTCCTTGATGTATGCATGGGGTTGAGGACAGTGAAGGAAGGATATTCTTAAAGTTTTTATTCTTAAATGTGAATCCCCCATGGAGAGTACTAAGAATGCCATGGGCGCAGTAATGGGCTGGCTTCTACAGTTTTCTTTTTCCTTTGTACACCATCTGTAGCTCTCAGCCAGGGCAAATCTGAAGTGAACCATAGCAGCTGCATTTCAGAGGCGTGCTTGGGGAAGGTTTAACAGTGCTATTTAAAAAGCATTCGTACTTGTGAGTCTACATGTAAATTGTCAACCTTTTCAGCGATCAGATCGTTAACGTTGTCTTCTCCCATCGTTGAACGGGAAAGGAAGCCTCCTTGGCTCTTGTGAGATGACAGGGAGCGACCTGGATAAAATTAAAAAGCCTCGTTTTATTGGCTCATTTAAAAAATTCTTTCCACAAGTCTTCAATGTAAAAAAAGTTTTCAACAGAGAAAAACATTTATCAATTTGAGCACAGCCTTCCTTTTTTTTTTGCAAGCATCAGGAAGCAGCATATTGATCAAAAGAGGAGTTAGTAGGTAGCAGGAGGTAAGGAGCCAGTGTGCTAATGAACTGCATACAGTTGGTTCACATTTTAACCTAGAAATAAAATCACTAGTGGAACACGGTGAATAGAATGGCACTTTCTAAGAGAAAATGTGCAGCTACCGGTTATATATTTGATTAAGGGATTTTTTCTAGCAAGTAAGTCACAGACAGGACCCCCAAAATGAAGAGACAAATATGAAGTACTATATCCTCCATTATAATTTTAAAAATGTAAGTAATGTTCTAAGCCCTATAAGACAAACATAAATCCATATCTATAATAATAAAAGCATACTATGCTAATTAGACCGGATGTCCTTCTCCTTCTGGATGACCTTCCGGATGAAGCCGGGACTGCGAGGGAAGCCCAGGTCCTGGGTGCTAGAGAGAAGCCGATGATGCCAGCAGCTGCGGGGAAGGAAGGCCTACTCTTGTATGAATTTCATGCATCGGGTCCCTAGTAATTGATAATGATACAAGAAACCCCAAATTATTATGTGGAGCATATTTATTTTTATCTGCCTCTTTATTTACAACCCTGATTTTTCCAAAATATTATGTATGTGTCTGAAGTAAATTAATTTTGGTGGTATCCCCTAGGACTTGGCCCTTCTTTCCTTCCAGTATCTTCTTCTCAAAAGCCCTTCTTCCACCCATCTCTAAACCATAGTTCCCACTGCTCAGAATACCCAGAAACTCACCTCTCCATTGAAGTTGAGATGCATGTTGCTTTAGTAACTTTATGTAGCAATATCTAAAGATTGGCATTGCCATTGATTTTTTTTTTACTTTAATTACATTTTTTTTCGTCTGGTGAGAAGGCAAGAAACTTTGAAATTTCTGTGTGTTCTTTTCTGAATGGCTGGGGGGGGGTGTCCATATGCATGCTTTGGGAAATGGGGATTAGGATGAGTGTGTGAACCTGCATTCTGTTTTGGCAGTTCGGGAGAAAAAGCAATGAGGTGTGGGATGTGAGGTGCTCTCTATTCTCTGTTGTTAGTACTCTTAAGAGAAATCTGAATTTTTATGAATAGTGTGTATACATTAGTTTTAACGTTTTTTACATTTTAGATTATCCTTGGGAGGACAGTAGGCAGGCTAATCTGCAGGACTAGTAGTAGAAGGGTAGAGAAGATAGAAGCACTCAGGTTAAAAAGACATCCACTAATTCTCCCCAGGCCCTTGACCTTTGGGTGCCTTGTCTAGGAATCCTGGCTCCTCCTTCCCGTGTCTCTGTAGCTTTCTCTGTGATGGTGGAGACAGCATGGGCTCTGCTGTCAGGTTCCAAACTCAAGTCTTAGGCTATTAAGTCTATGGTTTTAGCCAATCACTCAACTGGGCCTTAGTGATTTTATTTGTAAAATGAGTACAATTAAGCCTGCTATATAGCTTCTGTGAGATCTCAATGCCACAATAATTGTCAAGCTACTAGCATGATTTCAAATGTTTACTAACAAATTATTTCAATAATGTCTCATCCTTTTCTCCAGCCCACCTCGTTAGGGTCACTGTGTAACTTAGAGATGAGGGGATTTTGAAATTCTATTGGACAGCCCAACTAAAAATCTATACATGTGCCTATTTAAATTTAAATTAATTAAAATGCAATGACATTAAAATTTCAGTTTCTTATTTCAAATGGGTATGAAATAGGACATTTCCATCATTGCTGAAGAGTCATTTGATCAGCACTCTAGATTGTCTAGCAGCTGTAAGGGTGACACAGTTCTGAACCACACTGTTCTAGTTAACACAAGCCCTTATGGAAGGGTTTCTTGGAAGGCCTGCTGCCACCATGGGGGTGACTTGAGGATGGAAGCCGTGAGGATGGAGTGGAGCTGGTCATTGGAGATATTCTACAGCTAATCATATTCTCACAATTTCCTCATCTTTCCAAAGTCCCATGTTATGGTCACTCCAGCACTAATACTTAACTAGCTCTATCTTAAATTGGGAAAAGTCTTTGATTTCAGTGCATCATATTTTTAATGGGAAAAGAGGTCAGCTGGAAGAAGCAATGTATTCTTAGTAGGCAGGAAAAACTTTACTTCTCTCTCCTGACTCCCATTTAGAATTTCTTCTATATCTTCTCTTCTCTTTCCTCCCTCCATCCCCTCACCTCTCTCCCTCCCTCCCTCCCTCCCTCCCTCCCTCCCTCCCTCCCTTCCTCCCTTCCTTCCTCCCTCCTTCCCTTCCTCTCTCTCTTCCTTCCTTCTTCTCTCACTTCCTCCCTCTCGTTCTCCCTCCCTCCCTTTTTTCCTTCCTTCCAAAATATGCTAAGGACATTTACATGGCCTGAGAGCAGTGGTCCTTCTATGGAATCAGGGAATGCTTTGCCCATGTACCTGTATAACTTCCCACCTGGAGTATTACTAAGCAAGTGCTCCAACTGTTTCTGAGCAGCTGTGTCAGGCTACTCAGAATTAGTGAATCTAAATGCACAGTACCTGAAATGCCAGAAGAAGGGAGGAAAAATAGCTGCTAGGTGCTGCAAAACAGCTTAAATATGGAAATACTCTTCACTTCTTCTCTAGCCCCCCTTTCTTAATCAGAAGTTATTATACATTATTATTTCCTTTCCTGTATACTAGGCACACGGTGTTCTGGACTGAGAATTCATGAATTCTAATCCTCACCATTGACCTGGCTTTTTGCCTAACCTCAGACAGAGGACACCCTGTGTCTTTAATGCATTCCTCTAGGAGTCACATGGAATGCTGTAAAAGGTTTCATTATTAGTGGCATTTACGGAGAACTAGCCTGGCTGTATAACTCCAGACAGCCTTCATTTTTAATCTTTATCTACATACCTTTGAGTTTTACTAGTAATAAAATACATTCTCCACAAGGCAACCGTCTATTCTTCATGCAGGCTTCTAGTCTATGGTTTCTTCATAGGCTTTGCTTTATCTCTCCTCTTCCTCCCTCCACTGTAGCTAGCATTTTCTAACATCATCCTCCACCATAATATTTTATCCTATATAATAAAGAGGTAATATGCAAATTGACCCTCAGATCCTTGCACAAGATGGCCACCCCCATGTGGGCATAAGATAGCCACCACAGATGGCCAGCAGGGGTGGGCCACTGTGGGTGATCAGGTCAGCAGGGGAGAGCAGTTGGGGGTGATCGGGCTGGCAGGAAACCAGTTAGACGTCGATCAGGTTGGCAGGGGAGTGGTTAGGGATAATCATGCAGGCAGGCAAGCAGTTGGGAGCCAGCAATCCCAGATTGTGGGAGGGATGTCAGACTGCTGGTTTAGGCCCAATATGTAATTGGGCCTAAACCAGCAGTTGGACATCCCCCAGGGGGTCCCAGATTGGAAAGGGTGCAGGCTGGTCTGAGGGAAGCTCCCTGCCCCCACTCCACGAGCATTGATTTTGTGCACCAGGCCTCTAGTCTTCTTTTAACAATGGTCACTTGAGAAATATAGTTAAGGAAGTGTAAGCAAATTGCTACAAAGGGCACCTGAATTTCCTGTGAATATTTCACTCAAACATGGTTTCTCCTCTGATATCAGAAATGAAAATTTAGTGATATTACTTCAAATAACAAGGCATTTTGTAAAGACAGGAGCGATTTCTCTTACATTACAGATGCTTGCTGACTATAAAGCCAGCTTTTTGAAAGATAGAATGCATTACTCTTATGGGAACTAGTTTATAAATGGTGGTTAGACTATAAGGCTAGCTAACAAAAGTCTATTTCACTCAAAGTCCAATTCCTAGCTTTGCAATAAAAACTAGTGGAAAATAACGTTGTTATAATCAAGACTCAGGGACCTTGGAAGGCAGTTTCACCAGGCCACTCACTAGTGGGCAGCAAGGGAGGTGATGAGTATGGCAGGGACAGGAGGGAGAGTGGCTGGGGAGATTTTATTTGGCTCTTCCCACTGACTAGTTCTTCCCACTTTTCCCCAGCCCCTACAATCAGTGATTCCTCCTGGAGTTAGTGCATTTTCCATCAAAATGGATCCACTCCCTGACCCTGTCTCTCAAGAGCCATAGGGTTAGTGGATGGCAATGAGCCCTATTTGGTCACATAACAACCAGGTAGTTCTGGCACCAGCAGAGGGGCTGAAGGCAAGTGAGAGTTTTCAGGGCAAAGTGGCCTCTGGTGCCCTTGAGATCACAGTGGGCAGCTGCTCTGCCTGTACACAGAGTGCTCTCAGTGCTTCTGTTTGTTCCTTTATAAAATTGCACTTAATATACAACCGCCCCATCCCTTCCCCCGGACTTATTCTTTATCTTTTCTCTTTTGTAAAAGTAATTTTTAACTAGGTGTGTGTCTTTTGAGAAGGAAAATTTTAACTAATTATGCGGCTCAAAAAAAAATCCAGAATGCTTTTGGGGACATTCAAAGCACTTTTATAAAGTGTAATGGGAATGGGGATTAGGATAGTTGTGGCAGTCCTCCAGTGGATGTGGAATCAGTGGTTGTTGAATTGAGACATGTGAATCTCCTTCAAACCACACACACAATGTATTTAGCATCACCTGCCACTAATAACACGTGGTGATAGGTGTGGACTTGACATCGGCATCTCTACTCTGCTTCCAGTGCAGGTTTCAACCCAGTTAGAAGGTCCTCACCTGTGAAGAATGGGTTTCATTTGGATAAATTGCATAGCCATTTACATAGCAACAGAACAGTTTCAGAAAATGAGCTGAACAGCATGTTGCACTTGGGGTTCTAAATGCATTCTGGTAAAAGTCTAGATTTTTTGGTTCCCCTTTATTAATAGGAACAATAAATAGAAACACACACTTTTCAGTTTACTTCTCTTTCAAAAAGGAAATAGCACACAGATTTTTGTACCTGCCTGGCAAAAATCCCAATAGCTTTGTTTGATTTTGCTCAGGCTGGTGGATAACATTTACATCAACTATAACTGTTAGGAAATGAAAATAATGCATTTTTGTTGATAAAGTAGATTTTGCCTGGTTGTCTTTGGAGGTATTCCCTTTTCCCTTTTAAAGAACAAAGTTTTTCTAAGAACATAGATTTGATGTAAATATAAGGTGATTACGGACCCAAGTGTCTTGTCCTATGTATTTTTTTTACTTCCTTCTATTTCTGAATGTGTTTGAACATGTGCATTCACAATCTTGCTCACGTTCACAGATTTTGATCTCCCAACCTCTTATATAAAAGCGAGTCCACAGCTTTTGGCTCTTTCTTGTCTTCTCTGTTGGTTATAGTGCCTGGGAAGATGTCCCATGGAGATGTCCCCTTTATTGCTAAAGAAATACTCAGTTGTGTTCATCATGAACCAGGGGCACTGTCCTTTTAAGATATCAAAATAGCCCGGCTGGCGTGGCTCAATGGTTGAGCATTGACCTATGAACCAGGAGGTCACAGTTCAATTTCCAGTCACATAGCACATGCCCAGGTTGTTGGCTTGACCCCCAATGTGCGGTGTGCAGAAGGCAGCCAATCAATGATTCTCTCTCCGTTCCTCTCTAAAATCAGTAAAAATATATATATTTTAATAATATGTCAGGAATCTTAGGTTATTTTAATATTGGCCACCAGAAAAGAGAAATAAGGCTCCCTGTGGCTGGACCCTTCAAACGAGAGTCACTCAGGTTCCACCGATCCGAATCTTGTAAAACTATAGTAGAGTATCACAAGGAGGTAGTGACATTAATATAGTCATGATACAGAGAGTTCCTATTACATTTGCTGGAGAATGCAGGGAGAGTGTCCATTTCATTTGCTGGAGAATTCAAGGAGCCCCCTTCCATCTGGGTCCAACATGACTGCCTTTGCCCAACCTTCAACATACATCTGATGAATGGATGACTCGATGAACAAAGCAACTGGAATCAAATACTTTGGAAGCAAACCGTGTCAAATTATAAGTGACTTGTCTGGTCATTGAAATAGGTGCAGTGAAAAGGTCTCTATGCCTGTCTAGACTGTAAAACTTTTCTATAAAGATTACTTTTGTAATCATGCAAAAAAAAAATGAGAGAGAGAGAGAGAGAGAGAGAGAGAGAGAAGTAAACAGAACACTAGTTAAAAAAACAACATAGAGATCTAATTGCTTTTTAAAGGATGGTATTAATTTACTTCATGACACATTTCTTTAATATTTTTCTCATTTGCAGCAAGCAATGTTTTAAAACTGCACAATGCACATACTCACATACTCAATGCATTACTGATAAAAAAAACATTAAACCAACAAACATTTATTGAGTACTTATTACATAGCAGGGTGCTTGCGAGGCACTGTTGGGGATTTATGGATAAATAATATATGAGTCAGGCCGTGAAGGAGCTCACTTATGGTGCAGGTGGGATCAAAGTCATAATTGTTAAAAATGAATGGTAGCTTTCAGTAGCTCACTGGTTCTTATAAGCATGCAATGTGCTTTGTCCATATTAAAAATGTATCCAATGGCACAAGGCACATCTCTGGCATTTCTTAATTATTATTTTTTACTTTGAGATAATTGTAGATTCACATGCAATTATAAGGGATAATACAAAACAATACCATGTGCCTTTTACTCAGTTTCCACCAATCTGAATCTTGTAAAACTATAGTACAGTATCACAACACGGTATTGACATTAATATAGTCATAATACTTGCCGAAACCGGTTTGGCTCAGTGTTAGAGCGTCGGTCTGCGGACTGAAAGGTCCCGGGTTCGATTCCGGTCAAGGGCATGTACCTTGGTTGCGGGCACATTCCCGGTAGGGGGTGTGCAAGAGGCAGCTGGTCGATGTTTCTCTCTCATCGACGTTTCTAGCTCTCTCTCTCTCTCTCCCTTCCTCTCTGTAAAATATCAATAAAATATATTTAAAAAAAATATAGTCATAATACAGAGCGTTCCCATTACCACTAGCATCCCTCATGTTGCTCTGTTATCCTTAAACCTACTTCCCCCTTCAGGTGCCTCTCTCCCATCCATAACCCCTTTGCAACCACTAATATGTTCTCTATTTCTATAGATTTGTCAATTCAAGAATGTTTTACATATATACATATGTATTCTTTTTTTTTCTTCCGTGCATCTTTTATTTTAAGTCTACTTATACTCTCATATTTGAAGTGACTTTCTTATGAGTGCCATATAGAGTTGAGTCATGTTTCTTAATGTATATGTCAATTTCTATATTTTAAATGGTGTATTCAGACAATTCCACTTAATGTAATTATTGGTATGTGAGATCTTAAGTCATCCAGTTTATTTACTTTTTTTTTTTTTTACTTTTCTCATTGTTGTTTTATATCTCCTTTTTCTTCTTCTTTCTTTCCTCTTAGAAGCTTGAACTTTTTTTAGCATTTCATTTTGATATGTGTACTGTTTTTTTGAGTATGTTCTTTTGCATTGTGGTTGTTCTTGGCATAATATTCAAGGTGGGAAAAAGCATGTTTACAGTTATGAGTATGAGAAAAACAGTTTATTTTTATATAACTAGTGATTGTATTATTTTCTACTAGAGGTCCTGGTGCACTAAATTCATGCACAGAGGGGGGAGGTGTCCCTCAGCCCAGCCTGCATGCTCTCCAATCTGGGACTCCTCAAGGGATGTCTGACTAACCTGTTTAGGCCCAATCCCACCGGGCACTGGGACATCCCTCTCACAATCTAGGACTGCTGGATCCCAACCACTTGCCTTCCTGCCTGCCTGCCTGATTGCCCCAATCTCTTCTGCCTGCCAGCCTAACCACTCCCCTACCATCCTGATTGATGCCTAACTGCTCCCCAGCCAGCCTGTTCGCCCTCAACTGCCTTCCAATGCCAGCCTGATCACCCCCACTATGCTCCCCTGCTGGCCCTGTCTCCCCCAACTGCCCTCCCCTGCCAGCCATCTTGTGACAGCATGGGGATGGTCATCTTGTGCAAGGGTGTGATGGTCGATTTGCATATTACCTCTTTATTATATAGGATAGTTGCCTTCAAATTTCTTCTACATATATTTAAAATCACAATAGACAATGTAGTTTTTTGCTTTAGCCCTGCAACATAAATTAGAAACTCCAAGAGAGAAGGGAAATGTATTAAACGTGTCTAGTTTTTTTTTTCTTTCTCTGTTCCTAACGAATATTTTCATGGGCTACAGGGTTCTTGGTTGATAATATTTTTCTTTCACCACTTGATTGAGTTTGCACTGCTTTCTTCTGTGCTCCATCATTTTATATGAGAAATCCACTGTCATTCAAATAGTTTTTCCCTTACAGGCAAGGTATCTTTTCTCTATCACTGTTCTCAAGCTTTATTCTTTGTTTCCTGAAGTTTGGTTATAATCTTCATAGTATGGATTTCTTTGGGCTTATTCTGTTTGGTGATTAATTTTTAAATCTTTAGGTTTATGTCATTTGCCAGACTTGGAGAGTTTCTGTCTTTATTTCTTTGACTACATTTTGACCATGCCCTTTTCACTATATTTTCTGTCTGTTGTTCAGACTGGATAATTTCTGTAGTTCTGTCTTCAAGTTTACTGGATGTTTACTCTCCCCTCCATTTTGTAGTTAAGCCCATTTATTGAGCTGTTAATTTTGGTTATTATATTTTTAATTTTGGTTATTGTATTTTTCAGTCCTAAAGGGATGGCATTTTAATACTTTATATCCTCTGTTTCTGTACCGAGACTATTTTTTTCCATTTGTTTCAATGTGCTTGTAGTTGTTCATTGAAGCATCTTTGTCATATAACTCTAACATTGCTGTTATCCTGGTGTTGACATCTATTAATTTTATTTTTCCATTCAGTTTGAGACCTTCTTGGTCCAGGGTATAATGACTGATTTTTTTTATTGAAGCCTAGAAATATGGGGAATTCAGTTTTAAAACTCAGAATGTATTTAAATCTTCTATTTTAGCTCGATTTCTCTGACAGCAGCCTAACAGGGAAAAGGGGGACTCTGCTTTATTACTGTCAGGTGAAGGTAGACATCCAGGTTTTCCACTCAACTTCTGTTAGCACGTGGGGTGGCAATCTCCTCATTACTTTGGGGTGCGAGTGGGAGTTCCATTTCCCCATTAGGCCTCTACGGATACCTTCTTGGTTGGGAGGGATGAAAATGATTTCTTACCTTTTCCCCATACAGCTTCCAATGGTATCACAGTGTATGGGGGTACAAGAATGGCTTCATTGTTGCTGGGTGGTGGTGAAAGTCCTGACTCCCCACTCGGCTACCTCAGACATCACCCTTGCATAGAAGGATGGCGGTGCCTGATTCTTGCAGAATTGGGATGGAAGTATAGGCTCCCTGCCTGGTGGGAATGAAAGCCTCAGCTCTACTTGGCCTTTGCTCTGATACCACCTGGGTGCATGGCTGGGTGCCTTGCTACATCCACAGGAGGATGGAAAGACATCTAGGCTCCCTACACAGCCTTTGCCAGCATGGGTGGGGGTGGAGCCACAATTACTCTATGGGTTCGGTAGGAATAGAGCAGTTATTGTGTAAGATTTTTCTGTCGAGGCTACTGCTTTTCTGGTATTTTGGAAAAAGAGACCAGCCTTTATTTTTCTAGGGATTTTTCTGCCCGTATATCTTCAGATTCCTGGCTTCTTCAGTTCCAATTTGGGTTTATATGAGACAAAAATACAATATAGGGAATCCACCTCCATGTATTTCCAAGGTTTCTGATTGCTATGTCTTCTCTCCACCTTTCAAAGTCTTTTTATATTTATTTTCTATATATTGCTCAGGGTTCTTAGTGGTAGATTATGAAAAAAAATTTTGAGAAAATGATGTCTACTTCATCTTCCTGGGAGCAGAAGTCACATCTCTTGCATTCTAATTTACATTATACATCTCCAAATGTGGGACTTCCTGGAAGATTAATAAAACTACTCAAATGTATACCCAGGCCTGGAATACTCACCTGGGTAAAGTCTGGCGTTTGAAATCTATTAGTCCAGAGTGAGCAATCTACAGAGCTCCAAAGGATATGTCAGGTCTACTTCCAGGCTAGGAAGTTCGGATAGACGGGCGGATCATGGCAGAAAGAGCCGTTTAACAAACAACAGAGTCCTAGCTGCAGTTACTCTGCCCTCTTAGAGCTGAGTCCCAGCACGGGCCTGGGAGCGTTCCACCAGGTTGTAAGAAATAACAGACAACCATTTGAAGAAGGGCCCTAGAAGGACTTGGCTGGGATTCATAATGGGTTCCAACTCAGAAGAGAACTGAGATGCTGTTTAGGAAACTGAAGGAGAACCCTGGCCAGCAGACAAGGCTAATCAGGGTGATCAAAACCAAAACAAAACAAAGCAGTGCTTCACATGATACGACATGATGAACCTTGAAAACATTATGTGAAGTGAAAGGATGCCAGACCCAAAGGGACACATATGGTATGATTTCATCCATATGAAATACCCAGAATAGGCAAATCCATAGTGATAGAAAACTACTGGCGGTTGCCAGAGGCTGAGGGGAGGGGGAAATGGGAAGTGACTGCTTAACAGGTACAGGAGTTCCATTTGGGGTGATTAAAAACTTCTGGAAGTAAATAGCGGTGATGGTTGCACCAGCATCGTTAGTGTACGTAATGCACCTGGATTGTACACTTTGACATGATAAATTTAAGGTGTATTTTACTACAATTTACAAAAATGTGGTAAATGAAAACAAAGCAAACAAAAAGAAGCCACAGCAATGCTCCTAATCCCTGTGCCCAGCAGACATTACTAGTTGATTATAGCTCTTTTTCCCACTAAGCCCCTGGTCCTCCCAACATAATGTTCTGTGTAGGCATTTGCAATTGATAGAAGACATACATGAAGACTCCGTTTTCCACCTCAGGCAAGGAGCTCCTTCTGGGCACATGGACATCCGGTCTAGAGTGGGACAAGTGGATCCCAGTTCTTACCAGGAGCAGGCTTAGAGCTGCTCATTTTTTTTTTTTTTGCCTCCCTTAATCAGAACAGGCTCAGGGTCTGGGTGCAGCTGAGCCTTGCCCTGGGCTGCAGCAGCTGAGATTAGTGGAGGGCCAAGTGGCAGTGAAAAAAAAACCTTGCTTTTCAAATTAAGATCCAAGACATAGCAGGCAGCTCTATAGTGTTAATTCTTGAAGATTTCAAGGCAGCCTGCTTGCAAGTTGAATTTCAGGGGAGAGACGTGAGTGATTTATGGTGACATCTATTAAGCTTTTATAGAACATAATACATGTGTTCTTGCTCCTACCGTAAAATTAATTGTTGCTAATTAGTTAGGGCTGCCAGTTCACTTGTGTATGAGTCTGTCACACTCCCTGGTCCTGGTCCTGTTAATTAGCCTCTTGGTGTCTCATCCTATCCCAGCGTCCTGTAGCTCTCCACCCTCTGTACCTTTCTCATGTACACAATCAAGCCTACTTGTTGGCTTTGGTTGGTCTTGAATCGAAATTTAATTTGGGGGGCATAAAAGTCCTTGGGAGCCATCTAATGATGTCAGGTGAGACAAGTCATTTCTTTAAAAAAAGGCATATAATTGCATTTTTTAAAATTGATATACACATATAATTGATTTCAGAGAGAAAGGGAGAGGGAGAGAGAGATAGAAATATCAATAATGAGAGAGAATCATTGACTGGCTGCCTCCTGCATGCCCCCTACTGGGGATCAAGCCTGCAACCCAGGCACGTGCTTTTGCTTGACTGGAATCGAACCCAGGACCCTTCAGTCCACAGGTCTGATATTCTATCCTATGAGCCAAACTGGCTAGGGCCAAATCATTTCTTGCATACTACTGGGTATTATGTAAACACATATGACCCCAAATAAATACCTATCTTTCAATAATTATTTTTATGGAGTACAAAGTTCCTATGAAAAAATACAATGAAGTTCTCAGGAACTTGCTTTAGGTGATTAATTTCTGGGTTGCCGGGGCCTGAGATGAAAGTCATCCTCCTAGAATGATAGCCCACAGACATGTATGCCTTGGTAGGAGCGACTGGGCTGGGCAGCTCCTGGGCCATAGACAGCTGCTTGGCCTGTTTGTAAGTATCATCTCTAAGGAGGTGCTTTGAGGTGCTGAAGATACCCTGACAGTGATTGAGCTGTCCGCAGCCTCACAGCCCTCGGAAGGGCTCTGGGACATTCACCCGGGGAATGTATAATTGCTGTTGGTATTTCCATGGGAAAAGGAAATCAATTCTGCTGGGTTTTCTGAGAGCTGGGAGCTTGCTTTGTCCATCCGGGGTGAATCTCGAGGGAACAGTCTTATGAAGCTGTCATCACAGGTAATGACAATAAAAAGGCCAGGGTTTTTCTAACTACAGTCATGTACCCGCTGAAGCTTGTTCACTCCTCTGCTTAATAAGCCAACAAAACAGCCAGGCGCAGGGAAGAGAAAATTCCCGTTCACATTGATTGCATGGTGTGTGCCTCTGCCCACCTCCTGGGAGGCAGCTGATTTCACACATCTCCGTGACAGAGTAATGTGACTTCATTGACTGGCAAGCAGCTGTCGATGCAACGTGTGAGGGGTGTGTGTGTGTGTGTGTGTGTGTGTGTGTGTGTGTGTGTGTGTGTGTAATGCCCACACACTGCAATGAAGAGGGGATGGAAAGCACAACAGAGCTATTGAAATTTAAAGGGGAAGTGCATCTTTATTACAATTCACTTATGAAAAGGAAGGCAGTAGCCGAGACCGGTTTGACTCAGTGGATAGAGCGTCGGCCTCTGGACTGAAGGGTCCCAGGTTCGATTCTGGTCAAGGGCATGTACCTTGGTTGCGGGCACATCCCCAGTGGGGGTGTGCAGGAGGGAGCTGGTCGATGTTTCTCTCTCATCGATGTTTCTAACTCTCTGTCCCTCTCTCTTCCTCTCTGTAAAAAAATCAATAAAATATATATTTTTTTAACAAAGAAAAGAAGCCAAAACCGGTTTGGCTCAGTGGTAGAGCGTCGGTCTGCGGACTGAAAGGTCCCAGGTTTGATTCCGGCCAAGGGCATGTACAACGGTTGCGGGCACATCCCTGGTAGGGGGTGTGCAAGAGGCAGCTGGTCGACATTTCTAGCTCTCTATCTCTCTCCCTTCCTCTCTGTAAAATATCAATAAAATATATTTAAAAAAAAAAGAAAAGAAAAGGAAGGATGTAGTTATGTTCAAAGCTTGATCATGTCTTAGGAACCCACCTGGAAAACAAAGAAAAGGGACCAATTTCAACCCTTCCTGCTTATTGCATTGGGGTTAAGTCTTCAGATAATAGGTCTGGGAAAGTAGACTGAAGCAGCAAGACCCCAGCTGGCCCAAGGTATTAGGACGCAGGTTATCCATTAGGACCAGCGCCATGCTTATCCTTGTCCTCCTGCCCCTTGTTGTCCTCCTTCTGTGCCCCACACCTGGGGCTTAGTGCATCTGTTTCTGCTCCCCATCTCCACCTGCATCTCCTTGGAGAAGATATGGGTCCAATGGGCCATGTGACAACATCTTCTGAGAAGTCTTCTTGAATAGAAGACTAAGGATGAAATACGGAACCTTTTTGACTAATACATATGTCATTTTTTAATGAACGTTCTCCTCTGCAACTGGACCACGTAATTTGGCTGCACAATTAAGGGGACACTTGGCTGAGAAAGCCATGCATTGCCTGGGAGTCATGTGGAGTATGGTAGCTGAGTGGATAATGCTTTGGTTCCAAATATTAAATAACTTAGCTATTAGCATTTCTTTCTTTCCTTTTACTTTCACTGCCACCACCCTAAGCTCAGACTTTGTGACTTTGCGTTTATTAATGCGACAATCTCTCAGCTATTGTCTTTGTCTCAGTTTGCATATAATATACCGTGCATATCCCTACCAGACAATATACTAATTACATGATGCACCACCCTCATTCAGGAACCTACAAGAGCTCCCTTCTGCTTATATGATCAAATATAGATCCCCTCATCTGTCCGTCAGGCTCTCTGTGACCTGGCTCTGTTGAGCCCATTGAGACTTCCTATTGTAATTTCCCCCCTACCACTTCTCATCATACCCCTGATTGAAGAGAGCAGTCCTGTCACCACTCCCCTGCCTTCATGCCTTAGCTGTTTCTTCTTACTTAAGAGCTTGCTTTTACCTCCAATTATTCAAATGAATCTGTTTTTTTCACATTTCCACCCAGACCGCTTTTAATCTGTGAAGCCTTTCCTATAATTGCCATCTGCATTAACTTCTCCTTTCTTGAGGTCATATCCCTCTAGCAGGCCAATGCTTGGTGCTATTTCCACACTAGCATCTTGCATGGATCTTAGTCTCTTATCTATAAGTTTTATCTCCAGATTGAATTTTTAACCTTATTGCTTCTTAGTCTCCAGAATGCCTTCCATGCCACACTGGTATAAAGGACATTGAACTTGGAATAAAAAAGCAAAGCATGGGTTCTGGCTTTATAACTGTCCAGCTGTGCAACCTTAATGATCCCCTTGAACTGCTTGAACCTGTGCTTCCTCAGCTGTAACATGGAACTCGGGAAGGTTCAGCAGCCTACCTCACATAGTTTTAATGCTCAAATAAAATAACACGTGTGAGGGCTTTATGAGCCTTAATGTGCTCTGGGACCAGAAGGCCCATTATTATTATAGTTGTCAGTAATATTTAACATTTAATTGAACCAATAAAAATGTATCTGTAAGACACTGTGTACTCAGGAGTGCCAAATCACTAAATAGCCGTGGTTATGCCATATACCATTTATAATGCATTTTATTTGTCACTGTGCTTTTTATTTAGAATACCATCTTGTGCTTGTTGGGGGGTCAGGTACTTTCATTCCCATTTTACAGCTAGCGGGGGAAAAAATCAAAGTTGGAAAGATACATTCAGATAATTGCTTCAAGTCATATGGTTAGTTATTAACAACGATGAAACTGAGGCTTCCCTTTCTGCCTCTTAATCCCTGCAAATTATAGTCATTTCACTCACTGCTCCCCCATCCCCACCCTGGGCCCTGTCCATGGAACACTTTCCTCTTTCTTTTTCATTTGCCTTCCTCAATGGTCTTTTTCTTCCTTGGCCATCATTGGATCTTGCATAGCTAGGTGGCTTCATTTGAGCTTGTAAGGATCTCACTCCTGTTCATCTATAATAATAAAAGCATAATATGCTAATTAGATTGGACAGCCGAACGACTTTCCAGACATCATTCTGGATATCCTTCCAGACAACCTTCTGGATGAAGCTCTGGCAGTGGAGGCCGAAGCAGAGGTGGTTAGGGGGTGATGAGGCTGGCAGGTGAGCAATTAGGGGCAATCAGGCAGGCAGACAGAGTGGTTAGGAGCAATCAGGCAGGCAAGCCAGCAGTTAGGGGTGATCAGGCTGTCAGACAAGCTGTTTAAGGCAATCAGGCAGGCAGGTGAGTGGTTAGGGGTGATCAGGCAGGCAGGCGAGCAATTAGGGGCCACTAGGCAGGCAGAGTTGTTAAGGATGATGAGGTAGGCAGGTGAGTGGTTTGAGGCAATCAGGCAGGCAGGTGAGTGGTTAGGGGCAATCATACAGGCAGGGAGGCAAGCGGCTAGGAGTCAGTAGTCCCGGATTGTGAGAGGGATGTCCAACTGCCAGTTTAGGCCTGATCCTGCAGGGATTCCTGTGGAATTGGGCCTAAACCGGCAGTTGGACATCCCTTGAGGGGTCCCAGATTGTGAGAGAGTGCAGGCTGGGCTGAGGGACCCTCCCCACTCCCACCCTGTGCACGAATTTCATGCATGGAGACTAGTTTCCTTATAATCATGTGCACATTCATAAGTGGAAGGGAAAAGTATAAGAATTTTTACTGTTCCTTACAAATACTATAACCGTATTCACTCAATTATTTTTAGGTGGAGAAGCTAGGATTAGAGAAGTGACCTGAGTCCAATGTTGACTCTTCAATCTCAGTTCTGGTCCCCAAAAGACTGTAAGTCCCTGAGAAATCAGATTCTTCTTTTGGGGCTTGTCCACCAGGACCACAAGGCAAGGCTAGACATTTTTTATTCATACTCACAGGAACACTGTTACCTTCCTCAGCTTAAGCATACTATATACTTTAACTTTGTCTTGTTCTTTAATGAATTTACTTAACATCATCTTCTCTGAACATGTGATGGCATTTTAATACTTTAGAAAATGCCAATCCCAGATGTAAATGATTCATATTAACATATAAGAACCGAGTTTTTAATCACCCACCATAAGTTCTCTTTGAAACTCTGGAGAAGGCACTTTTTATAAGGAACTTCATTATAAAGCCCAGGGAATCATACTAGAACCCAGATTTGTGTGACCCTCTGTATAATCTCCAATAGGACTCCAAAGCCCAGGGGATAGGATGACTTCTCTCCTTTCTAAATCAGCCTGATTAGATCAGTGTAACTTAGTTGTGCATTTTTTTAGAATTGTTCTCCAAAAGCAGAGCTTATAAGATTGATGCAAAATTTGGAAGTGCTCCAGCTAACAGAACCACCCACAAGTTCTTATCAAAAGACAGAGAGGAAAGGAACCCAAACACCATGACTCTCACACTATAAATCTATTCCCAGCTCATAAACAGCCTTCAAAACTGTGCTTCTTGACATGCGTTCACACCCAAGGTTTTGCAGCTCATCAGAGATGGAGAGTTTATATAGGCAGAGAATGAAAGGGATAAGTCTGTTAGCTACAGAGAATAGGTGATTTAACTTCTGGGGAAAGGATATAGCAATATTCCATGGACTTCATCCAGTTTTTAACCTCCCTGAGTTCCCCTGTTCTTACATTTTTGAGTGATACATTGCATTTGACTGATACATGTCTATAATGAGAAGGATCAGGATATAATGAATGTGGCACTGGATTTGACATTAGACACACGGAGAAGAAAATCTAGCCTGACACCCACTTAGCTTTGCGGTATACAGTATTAAGTTGCTCCTGTTAAAACAAATTTTGTCCATTGCTTTCTAATTTTTAGAAGGAAAAGACACTTAATTGTATCATATTGTGAACTGAATGTACACAGCAGCAATTTTGGCACAGTTGCAGTAAAGGTCAAGCTCACAACAATATAGGAAATAATTGGGGCAGAGGAAGGTAGGGGTGTAATAAGCTCAATATATACAGAAGAGTATCAGGATACCTGAAGCAGACATGCAGTGTGATAGATAATCAATAAAAGAACTGAAAATATTATAGTTCCAAATTATTGGGAGGAGGTGGGAGGGAGTGTGAGCAAAAGTCTCCTCCTATGTAGCAGAAAGTCATTAAGTATCTTAAATTAGGAAAACAGGAGTAGGAAGTACAACATTAATTAGAGCTATGGAGATGATGTCTAGAAAACAAAAAAAGTCAAACTGCACTGAATGAAGATGAGGAGGGCTGAGGACAGGACAGAGTGTGGGAAAGCACCGTTTCTTTTCATCTTTAGCTCTGTAGTACTACTTATTTGTTACCATTTGCATGTATAGCTTTTCTTATTTTTTTTTGTAAATTAAAAGAAAAAAGTGCAGATTCTTTTCTAACATTCAGAGGTTCTGTTTGCAAAAGTAAAACTTCTAGCAATACATTAAGTTGAACTATGTGAAATAGCTATTTGTCCCATTTGGGCCTGTGCAAATAGAAATTTCATTTGGCTCAACTAAATAGTTTTCAGAGTTTGGACTTTAATGCAGACACATTTTAACAAGAAGGTCCAGTATATGATCAAGTCAGTGACACTCTAGTATTTTGGAAATGCCATAATGCATCATGTCCAACAAGGCTCTTCTTTCCAACCTACATTTCCAGCCCTGTTCAACTTACAAGGGAAGATTCAAATGGCATGTCCTCCTACCTCAAATCCTATACTCAAATGATTTTCTTTTGTAGGTTTTTTTTTTCATTCTAAACATCCCTCATCCTTTATTTTTTACATTGGTCATGGCAGGTTATCTTCTGCCTTTAACAACTGTTGTTTGTGTATTTGTCTCATATGCCTAGTAAACTGACCATCCTTTGGGGGAAAATTTGTGTTCCATTAGGAGAGACTGCGTGGGTTTTGAAGCCAATCCTAGATTGTCTTGCCCACTTTCCAGCTTTGTGGTTTTGGGCAAATTACTTAAGATCTCCAAGACTTGGTTATGACATTCCTGAAATGAAGACAGTGATGTATTTCCATTAGTCCCTCAAGATGAGTGAATAAATACTCTATGTACAATGCTTACCACAATGCTGAGCACACTGAAGATGTGCACTGTTGATCTTGTCTTCCCCTGCTCATTCTTGAATCTCCCACAGCACTAAACTTAGTTCCTTTCACATAGATACTTAAATGCCAAATTGGGGCGGGGGTATGTTGCTTGAAAGATGCTGCAAGTATTGTGAAACTCTTTGGAGAAAATAAACTTTAGCATTACTTCTTGAAATATGAGTCTTCAAATAAGCATGTGAAGGAAGAAATGCCATTGAATTCTGTCTTGCATATTAACTGGGCCAAAAGGCAGGGAAACATTTGGGATATACTCCAAAATCTTGTCCCTGACCCTCATTCTTACAGACATCGGCCACATGTCATTGGTTATGAGCTCTACTGAGCATCTGCCTTTCTAAGGAGTTTGGGCCAAGTCTATAGCTGAGGAAAGCAGCCTGGGAAACTGGCATGGAATTCTGGACCTCATAAATGCCCATTGACTTTTCATTGCTTATGAACTTGTGTCAAAGGGGTAGGCAGGTGGGCTGTCTGGCCCACCTTCCAGAATTTTGTACAATCAGTCTGCATAATTATTCTTGAAAATACAAACATTGCTGGGACTGACTGACAAGTATTGTTCCAGCAGGGAGGGCTGTCAGGGTAAATCAATCCAATTCTACCACATGCCAGTGTGTAGAACAGATATAATTTTGGCTGTTAGGGGCTGTCAAAGCGAGGGATGTGCCGTATGTGTATTTTGAAGTGTGGTGTTCCCGTCAGTCTAACAGCTTGAAAGATTTCTGGGGCTTTCCCCCTCCTCCTTGGCTGTTTTCTATAAGAAATTTGGGTAATTTAATTTCAAATAACTCAATTACATTTATCTATTGTAATGATTGGGTTATATTAAGCATTTCTCCTGCATGCCCTATTATTCTTCCTAACATACACACACTCTCAAATTTCTCCCTCCTCAACCCCATCACCAACTCCATCCTCTACATTCACTTGTCTGCATGACCTCCCATATGTGTAGGCTCCACTTCCCACTTCCAGGTCTTCGCTTACTAGTACACTCACTCTTTGCCCCTGGCAGTCTGACTTTTGCTCTGCTCAGCCTCATTTGTGGCTCATTCTCCTGTCTCTCTGATTCCTTCCGTTTGGTTTTGTTCTATGGCTCATCGTTCTCTGTCTTTCCCTGGAAACACAGAGGATTAGTACCTGGCAAAGTCCTCTGTTGTATTTGGGGGCGATGACTTGACCTCAGCTTCCCTGGGGGCGGTCATTCTGAGCTGTGTGCACCCCAAAGATAAGGTGCTAGAGACTGAATGTAAATTATAACTGGATGGAGCTCACCTTCTAGTCAGCAGAGGCATCTGTGTGGACAAGCTATAGCTACACCCTAACTGACTCTGGCTCCAGTTTGCCCAGTCAGAATAATCTAATGATTTGTACTTATCACATTTCTCCCAGGCTCAAAAGTATGTCATAGCCCTAGATAGGGCTCATATACATAATAAAGTCATAGAATGTGTGTGCTGGAGCTAACCTGATGCCATTTAGCTCAAAAATACTCATTTAAAGATGAGAAAATGGAGGCAAAGGGCAGTGACATCATTGTTCAAGAGTCCAGATTTTAGTGCCCAAACTTACTACCTAGTGAGGTATTCAAAGCCCTCTCCTCTGTGATTTAGGCTTGTTCTACTCTCAGAGAATATCATCTACTCTCTCTTTAGGAATAAACCAAGATAAACCACTATCTCTCACATACACTCTGAACTTCTCCTCCCCTACCTTAAATACCTCCTTTCCCACCATTCTTATCTCTTGTTCAATCTCTTATCTATTTTTACATTTTCATGTTATTATTTATTCATACTTTAGATTGCTTAATAAGTCTTAGACCCAGCAGTGGGTATGGGGAAATTACACCTATTCTTCAACTATATCCCCAAAGCATTCTTGAGTATGCCCACAGACATTGATTTTTATGTCATCATGATGATAAGAGCCGTGGACTCCCTGCATAGTGCTTTGGCTGGGGGTGGCTTTTGTGTCACATGTTTAACCCTCACTGAGTTATGCTTTGAGAAATAGTTTTTGGAAACTCACTATTTACTCTAGGTCCTTTGTGAGGACATTGATCCCTGTGTAAAATTCATTCAAAATATTCCTTGGAAAATGAAATGCTGTGAAGAATCTTACCACAAGGAATGTCTGTACTTTGAGTAGTAAAAATTTTGTGAATTATTATGTTTGTGTTTTGGCTTCTGATACCAGGAAGCTCGGGGTCAAATTATGAATTAATTTTAATAACCCTGTGGAACCCTAGAATTTGCATGTTTGCATTTCTATTGAACACCTTGCCTTCATCTTCCATTCCACTTGCCCTGATGAGTTCTTATTTAAACTTTGTCTTTCCTTGCCTGGTAAAATCTTTTATGAAGGAAGCAAAGGTGAAAGGTGTTACAGATATACGTAATTTTTCCTGCCCTGTTACGTTGTGAGTTTCTTGATTTTTTTGAAGAATTTCAACAAATTAGGTTCTGTTTTACTCATCCTTTTTTCTAGGCCCTAGAAAAATGCCCAGGCCATAATAGGTGCTTAATAAATGTTTGCTGAATTAAATTGCTAAAAATAGACTCACAATGCCCGCAGAATTGAGCTCACTTTGTTTTTGATAAGAAGGCCAAGGAAAGGTAGAACTCAGACTCTGCCTGTTACCAATGGTACAAACTTGGATGAGTTAGTTAGCTCAGCTGATCCTCTTTTTTTTACTTTAATAAAAAAAATGGAGATAGAGATATCTTACTAGATTGCAATGAAGATTGATAACCCCTGTAAATCTCTCAACACATTTTCTGGCTCATAATAGCAATCAGCACGTGTTAGGCCCCCACTTATCTCCCTCTCATTTCATTAGAAATAACACTTGGAAAAGAATAAGTGGATGACTCCATGACCACAAGTAAGTCAATTAATTGTGGTGTCATTTGTAAAATAAATGTGGCTATTGACCTCATTCGGAAAGATATGAAAATTAATTGATGATAATGCACATTGGGAATTTTTTTTCTGAAAAGTGCATAAGAATGGCTCAGTATTATTACATTTTATTTCATCATTAATATTATTTATGAATATTTGGCCGTGTCTTATCCTGGTGCATTTTATGTCTGAGGTCTTAATGGCATTTATTTCATTTTAATACCAACTTGTATCTTAATAAAAATGTAGATGAAGTTGAAAAACATAGTTTCCACCTTTTATGCAAATCTATTTTTACAAAGTAGATAGTTTTACCTGTTTCAATATGCAACCCATGAAACAGACGTCAAGATAGAAATAATTTTTATTAATTGTACTCAGATCAAGCTTAAGCACTTTCTAAGGTATTTAACTTTTATATCCTGCTTTTCTCACTCATATTTTATGCTTATTTGCTGGTTTTTAAT
This sequence comes from Vespertilio murinus, assembly GCA_963924515.1. Classification (NCBI taxonomy): domain Eukaryota; kingdom Metazoa; phylum Chordata; class Mammalia; order Chiroptera; family Vespertilionidae; genus Vespertilio; species Vespertilio murinus. Next base: position 154,490,479 of record OZ004708.1, read on the forward strand.
GAAATTCTTCATTATGAGATGTTTGGCCCATTTCAGACTATAAATGTGAATGTTTGCAACATTTCTACTAGAAAAGATAATTAACTAAATGAAACACCTGTTACCATTTTAATCTCAGGAAATGCATACTGCCTTCAGTCTCAAATGGGCCTGTGCTACATACAGAGTCCAAGAGTGGCTCTTCTGAAAGTCAGGACACTTGAGTCCTAGTTGGGCCACCTTCTAGCTTGTGGCCCTGGGGAAGTCACTGTCCTGCCCCAAGTCTCACTGGTGGACTGTCAAACAGGAGGGGGTCAGCCTCACAGATCTTTACATTCTCTTCCCATCACAACACCCAGATCTCTGAGAGAGAGCCATGGGAGCAACTAGCCCTACAGTTACGTCTGTAGAGAAGAAGAGAGATTCCTCCTGATACAGAATATTATCCTCTGAATCCATAGTACTTTTTACTGTCCTGTTCAAAACTTTAAAATAATTTCTTTTGAGAGGCAGATCCTTTAGTATCTGGCATATATAAGAAATGCAAAAAGTGTCTCAATTCAAGGTCCATGTGCTGAGTAGAACATGTCAACGGGGCCAAGGTTTTCTATGAAACCTTGTTTCTGGGGGAAAAGGGAAGGATACATTTCTTATTTCAACCCTGAATGGACAGGGGTTTAATTATTTATTAATTATTTATTTTTAGCTTCAGTGGTAATGGTTATAAATATGGATTAATACTTTATCTATAGCCTGTGTGTGTTTGTGTGTGTGTGTGTGTGTGTGTGTGTGTGTGTGTGTATTATTTACTTCTGGGTGATATCAATACCAGGAATTCGATTTCAACCACCTGAAACTGCCAGTATCCCTGTAAACTACGGAAGCTACTTTATGACAAAATCCTTTTTTCAGCTGCTGTAATGCTAATACAGAACCGGAAATCTACTCAGCTCTGACCCACATGGAGCAAATGACCAAGGGCACCAAATTTCCACTCTGGAAAATTCCATTAATGACAAAGATGGCTAGACAGTTCAAGGCCACTCATCTTGATTCTTATGGCTAGTCATCAGTTTTTCCCTGATTCTACAGAGCAGATTTATTTGCATAATAATCTAATCACATGCTTTGTTTTGACTATATTGATGTACACAGATCAGTCTACAGACCGCATGAGTTTGGTGGTGTATTTCCTACACCACACCACGTATACCTCTCATTGATGCCCCCTTTTCTTTTGGCAAGGTGAAAAAGTAAACTGTATTGATAAAGCTTTTTTTAAAAATCAATTTTTCTCTTCAAATCTAGGAATCCATTTTTTTTTTTTTGCTGGAGTTTGGGCATTTATTTATTTTTTATTAGTTATTCATGTTGGGTTGGATGTGATTTTAATCAAGTCTCCAAGATTCAGAAGAAAATTGACTGACCTCAGGGGAAGGGAGTGTATAAAGAATTGACATGCTTACCTGATGGTTTATTTGTTATAGAGTCCTTAGAATCACCTCCCTCAGGATATTTTGTATAAATGAATCCAAATGTTCATAGGGCTCTTTAAGGCAGTGATATTCAAAATGCTAGTCAACAAGGAGATGAGGAGTTTGTCCAGAATCAGAGCATTGCTTCCTATATTAACAAAGTCTTGCTCTAGAAAAAGTCAACTTAATGCCATGCACTCAGCCAAGCAAACCCCCACAGAGCTTCAGTTCTGAGCTGCAGAAAAATGGCGGCCCAGTGTTTCTACAGATTAGGCAAGCGACTGAACCTGCCCTGCCCCCTGAGAATGATGACACTGGTGGAGTGGAAAAGTAATGCGACAGCCAGGAGCTCAGTTTGTGAGAGGAGGAACCAAGATGTCAGCAGTGAGGGGCAGAGGTGGTATAGGCTTTCTAAGATAGATGCTTTAGGATAGCTAGATGCTTGAGAAAATTTTGTCTTTAGCCATAGCTCTATAAACTTATTTCTAGCAGGAAGTGAGAGAGAGCAATGGCCAGAAATCACACACCAGGGCCTGAAGTACCTGCAGGTGAGGGATGGGAGTGGCTTGCATTTGAGAGGGCTGCAAGGGAAAGGTATGGATGTCCTCAGGGCATAGCCAAGGTTTGCCTTGAATCAAGGTGGGAGAGGGAAATTTAAGGAGAGCTCATGGATGATAGGTAGCCATCCCACACGACTCCAAGAAAGGGTCTATGAGTGAGGTAAAGGGGTGAGCATTGACTCAGCCTGGGACATTTATGAGCAAAGCTGGAATGAGAGGTCGGTTAAGAAGTGATCCCCCAAGAGGGTACCAAGGACTTCCATGGTTATTTCAGGAAACAGGAAGGAGGCAGGTGGGGATAAGCACTGATGCTCTTTGGAGGAGAATGGGAAGAAATTATTAGCTCAGGTTAGTTGTTCTCCCTGCTGCTGACATCTCAGAGAATTGGGCTTCTTTATTGCTTTAGTACTCAATAGGGTTGTCAATTGACTGAGATTATATGATTATACAGTGTTTGCCTGCTGTTTATTATGATTCAGCACATTTTTCAACAAATATTTTACAGCACCAACTGTGTGCAAAGTACTGTGACACACTGTCAGGAATGCAGATACAAACACAAAATTGTTACGTGCCTCTGGGCTATCGGTTTTATAAGAGAGATTAACTTTGCTTCAGGGGAATACATTGGCAAAAGGCCACCATTCATATAACCTGTTATTTTCCAAGTCAACAAAGGAAATTAATACAAACTAGCCATTTCTTAAAGAAAAGATGCATTTACTGTTTTCAAGGTCGACATGGGGAAACTGGTCTCATCAATTTTACTTTAGGAGATGATGAAATTCTGTCTTTTGCTATAGCTCTATAATCTTATTTCCTACCAACTTTTTCTCCTCCTTGGAAAATGTTTTAAAGAAGAAAATGTAAATTAAATGGGGGAAAAAGTTAAATACTTGCCTTGATCTGGTTAGAGTGTAAAGTAAATCAAGTGGCTATTTAATTCCCAGTGAACATGTGACAACCCTGGAGTTAAATATTAGATTTAAATAGGGCAGCTAATTCTCTGCAAGAATTACATTTATCTCTTTATATGAGCACTCTACCTAATGAACACATTTCCCTCCTCTTCAAACCGGGCATTGCTACCAGAGCCTGAGATATTAATATACATCCCTATACTCATTAATATTGTTGCTCATAAAAGACCTTTTGATTTTTATCACCCTGAGTTCCCAGAGGCCTGTGGAAGCCATCATTGCTTCAAAGCACGTGAGTTACCGGGGGAAAATCCTATTAAAGTAAAACCTTAATCACCACTTGCATTTTATATCAAGTCTTATCTAAAAAGAAACTCTGTAGCATCTTCATCAACATAGACTGGATAAACAAATGGCAGTATCGTCTTCCTACAGAATATTATAAAGCCGTAAAAGCAATATAATCACTATTACACACACTGTAACTAAATAAAACTTAATCTGAAAGATACTATTGAATGAATGATGCAAGAATATGGAAGAATACATAGAGTATGATTCCATTTATGTAGGTTCAAAATCAGGCAAAGCCAAACAATATCTTGTTAAGGATATATCATTAGTAGCCAACCTAGGGAGGGCATGATTGACACAAATCCCTTTCCCCACTAGACATGTGACTGACAAATAGATGCAAAGCATCTGGCTTGAAAGAAAGAGGTTGCCATTAAGGTGCATTTCTTTCTCATTTCCCCCCTTTCCTAGCCAATATAGTCCATTAATGACCTTCTGCAGCCAACAGCTACATCCCTACTTTACTTCTATCAAGGACAATAAATGAGCTCTGGAGAGCAAGCCAATGAGGGTGGGCATTGGGCTTCTCCTCTGCTTTGCTTTGCGCAGAGAAGAGCCTGGACATGGGCCCTGAGACTCCCCACCCTCTGCTTCCCCTCTGTGTGCTTTGACTCCAGTTTCCATTCTGTCTTTGTTTTACAGTTGTTCAGCACATCAAGCGACATAACATTGTTCTGAAAAGGGAGCTAGGCGAAGGGGCCTTTGGAAAAGTGTTCCTAGCTGAATGCTATAACCTCTGTCCTGAGCAAGACAAGATCTTGGTGGCTGTGAAGGTAAGAGAACACTCCAGAATGTTTTGTTATCCATGGTCTCAGTAAGGTGTATTTTTTTTATTTTGGGGACAATTCAGGAGCAAATTATGTCTGCTATGAAGGATGTGATCAAACTCTTTTAACTAAATGGACAGTGGGAAGGATATTTGGGGCACATCCAAGTGTCCTCGGTTCGTTGTAGGGGCACCTAAAAAGGCTGTAATTAGCTCTGAGCTACTCTTTCAAGTAAATTTTAACTAACTTTAAGACAGAAATCTACCAGCTAAGCCTTAAAGACTCAGCATGTCTCCCCTGATTGCTTAGTGCTTGTGCCCAGCTCAACTGCACGTGTTCTCATGTTGAGGTTCTGGAAGGGAGACTGTGAAGTTCACTCCCTCTCTCAGCCTCTGTTCCACTGACATCTTCTGTTATACCTCATCCCTCCCAACTGTTCCCCAGGCCCCAGGATTTTATGTAGTAAATGTGTGACTTTATTCTGGAGTGGATGGCATTTCTGGTGGAGTCTGCCACCCTAGCAGATTCAAGGTTTTACTAAAATAAAGAAGCCCGAAAGTCCTTTATCATAGCCATTTTCTCAGAAACATAGAAAGGACATCTGGTCTTCAATAAGTAAACATTCTGAAGAGGATAAAATTTCCACTGAGCTCTCGAAAACACAAGAAGTAATAAAAATAACACAAAGAATCTGTAAATTCTTTACATATGCATTGTCAAAAAACTAGTAAAAAAAACAAAACAAAACACCACCATGGTATTGAATAACATTTGTAAAACATTTAAAAGAGACATCTATTTATAAAATAAATTAAGTGGCAAATGAATATGGACATGGCTAATGTAATAAAATGCAATTCTTTAGCTTAATATAAGATGATTTAATTTTGTTTTTGTTTTTTTTGTTTCTTTGTTAATGCCAAATACAGAATATTTATACAAATGGCATTTGTTTACTAGTGACAGCAGGTCAATTTGATTTTTTGAAAATCAAATCTGTATTTCATTACTGTTTTACTTAGCATTAAAATAATTCAGCATAGATGTAATGGGTAACTGAGGAGAGAGGAAATTATTCTTGAACTTACCCATCCTGCAGACTAAACACTGTTTCTGTTAAAATTCATCAAAATGCAAACTGTGGGTTTGCTTTCCTCATCATCAAAAGTAAGTAACCCCAGTGGCATCAGCACTCTTAGACTCTCAGGAAAGGCTCCTTAAACCTGCACATTGGGGTAAATAAAGGCCAGACCTTTCTAAGGATGGGAAATGTAATAGCTATTGAGTAAATATTATCTCACTAAGAAAGGCAAATGGATTGGTGAGACAGTAGGAAGGAGAGGAGAGGAGAGGAGAGGAGAGGAGAGGAGAGGAGAGGAGAGGAGAGGAGAGGAGAGGAGAGGAGAGGAGAGGAGAGGAGAGGGAGGGAAAGGGAGGGGAAGAGAGGGGGTGGGGAGGGGAGGGGAGGGGAGGAGAAAGCTGAGGTTAAATGGGTCAAGGTGTAAAGTAAGAATCCTGCAGTGATTTTGGAGTGTTTAATCTCTGTTGCTGTGATTGATTCCTCTTTTCTCTCATTTACTCAAAAAGTTTTTTTATTTTTTAAGTACAAATTGTTCGGAACATTTGGCAGAATTAAATCTGTAGTCTTTGCTTTCTTCTTCTGCTATCTTTTTTTCCCTTTGGATAAATAAGACCAAAAGGTGCCTCTATTTTTATAGATTCATACACTGATCAAATGTTAGAACTGAAAGAAGCTTACAGAACATATAATTCTGACCCAGCCATGTGTGATAGGCAAGGGGACTGAAGAACGTGGGTTTATTTCTGGCTCCTGGTTCCCACTGTTATTTGGGAGCCACAAGGGGGCTACGTCGGGCCTTCAGACTTTGATTTCACTTCATGGGCTCATAAGGTGAGAGGCTTTGAAGATGAAAATATCCTGGGAGAGCAGGAAATCTTAGGTGACAGTGGAGGAGTAGCTGAGAGATAGGTAGACAAAATTATTTGGTATCAGTTTTCATCTTCATATCATTCCTTATTCTGTGCCTGCTTCTCAGTAGTTCTTGCAAAGTCCTTAAGGATGGGATGTTGCATAGCTGAATCCAGGGTACCCTAAACTCATATGATATATTTCCTCCCAAGCACATGCTAAGATAAGACATCAGGGCTTGGGCTAGTAATGACGAAAGATTAATCAGTGACAGCAGTATAGCCAGCTGTTCTGCCCATGGCATGCTTCTACCTGGCATATCTCCCATCCTCATCAGAGCCCTAATTCTCCCTGTGACCCAAACCCAGAACCTTGACCTCATACACTACCTGGCTTTGCCAAATAAGTGTTTACAAATTAATGACCTATGGCCCTAACTGGTTTGGCTCAGCGGATAGAGCATCGGCCTGCGGTTCGATTCCAGTCAAGGGCATGTACCTTGGTTGTGGGAAAATCTCCATTAGGGGCTGTACAGGAGGCAGCTGATCGATGTTTATCTCTCATAGACGTTTCTACCTCTCTATCCCTCTCCCTTCCTCTCTGTAAAAAATCAATAAAATATATGTTAAAAAACCAAATTAATGACCTATGAAAAATGATTGCTCTTTCATCAAAACTGCTATATAAAACAAAACAAAATGGATTTGCTCATTTATCAACTCCTGACTCATTCACTTTGCTAGTCTTCTTGAAGTTCAAATGAAACTATTATCTTAAGTAGAGGGGGCAACATACCTACACCTTGAAAATGCATCCCAACTTCAAGGTAGCACACCTAAGAAGTCTCATCTCTGACCTTGAATGTGCATATTTATTGAAATCAGAGGCTTTGCCTCTGTTTGCTGGAATGACTACAGGCTTCTGAGAGGATGCTTGTTTTAACTGCTGGAATCCAGAGGCTGAGCCCTACAAGGAACAAGTCAGATCTTCCATAGACTCCATGATGAACTGGATCAAAATAATAACACATGGACCTTTCCTGGAGCTGCCTCTGGCCAGCCTGACCTGCTAATTTTTAGGGCTGCGGGCCCATTGGACACCTCAAAGACTACCTAATGAGCCATGGTTCAGTCCTGACCAGAATAAAGGGATTTTTTTTCCTAAGGAATGAAACAAACAGGTCACAGCTTCCAGAGTCTGCACAGCCTGTCACCTCTGAGGAGTGGCTGCCAAGGCTGCTCTTCCTCCACTGGAGACACCCAGGGATGTTTGAAGCCTTTCTGCCTGTTGCCTAGCAACCCCTGCAGCATTGATTATGCATGCTAAGAAATAGCTATTGTCCTTTTTCCTTCTCTAGAAGGAGCTGGCTGGAATCTAACCTTTGCATTCAGACTGACAGATGTCAGGTTCCTGGAAATTCTGGTGTGCTTACTCCATTTGGCTTAAGAGCCCGAGGGGTCCACAGGAACCAGTGTAAGATGGAAGGGATCCTGAGGCATGTGCGGGCCACTCAAGGGCACATGGAGGCTTGCCTCTCCCATTGCTTGTTCGGATTCTACTGGATTGCCCTTTTCTTGATATTTTTGGATGACCTTTGCGTGTGTTTTTTAGTGAAATGGATTTATCAATCATTTCTCTTTTTACACTGAATTATAATTGAACGACACCTAGGATGAGAAGCTGAGAAACCAGTCTATGATCAAAATGAGTTACTTTGCCTTTAAATACCTCAATTGCCAAGAAAACTCTTCACTGTAGTTTCTCTACATTAAATGCATTAACTATTTTGGCTCTATCCAACCTCCATTTCAATAGCTACAATTCCTATAACATTTTTTGTATTATGTATGCATGCTGGTTTTTGTTTTTTAAATATAGCCACAAGTGCTGATGGATTGATGGCCTCTTCTCATCCTCCCCACTAACTCCGGTGTATTTCTAGAAACATCGAATGCCTAATATCAAAGAGACCATAGAAATCATGCATATAACCCTAGTCTCCTTTTCAATCAATGAGAAAAAAAATGTCAAGTGACTCCTTCAAGGTATAAGTTAAAGTGAAGGAGAGGTGCTACATAGGAAGACTTAACAAGATGAGAAATGGAAAAATCTAAGTTCAGCAGGCACTTTCTTTGAGATCTAAATTAGCATTTTTGCTTTTTGTGTTTGTCAGCACAGGGAATAATGATGATGATCTTCACCAAGAGTTTTGGAAAAGTTGGTGGGTAAACCCTCTGGCACATTACCACAAGGCAGCCACAAGTACCATCCAACTTGCTGCTGCCATTCCATGCCTGGAGGGCCCAAACCAGCCCCTTGGTCCACATGACTCCCACTAATCCATCAGCTCTCAGTTCAAGGTGCTGCTCTAGGGAAGATGTCCCCTTGTCTACTCCCCCATTAAGGTCGTACCTCCTATTATATACTTTTAAGACATTTATACTTGTCCTTTATAGCATATGTCAAGGTTATTCACTATATCTGTATTCATGGGTTCATTTAATAAATGGCATGAATGTCTGTCCCTTCCACTAGAGTGGTATATTCTTAAGTGTTGGAACCATTTTTTTTAGCATATGGCCTAATTTGTAGTAACATGCAGTAAATGCTTGTTAAATAAATGAAGGGATGGATGGATGGATGGACGGACAAATAGACTATAGAAAAAGTAAAGAGTTGGCAGTTGACATTTCTAGGTAAGGAAATGATTTAATGAGCTATTGATCATCATAAAGATTTAAAACTGGGGGAGGAACTGTAAAGAATATATGTAAAGAATAATGTAATCTAATGAAGAATCATTTTAGAAATCATTGAATACAGATACATAGAACTGTTATTGATATTATTTACCTTAACTCCTATATTGTGCCAATGAGAAAACAGGAACCCAGAGAAGATAAACGACCCGCCCAAAGTCACACAGCTTGAATGAGATCATTTAATGTCAGCCCTTGGACTAAAACTCAGGCCTCCTCATCACTTTAGTGCCCATTGTGCACCACACTTCTATTTATTAAATTCTACACATGCCCTGGTGAACCAAATTGAGAATATTCAACATAATACCACTTATCAAGTAATATAAAGAAGGATGTTAGTTGCCTCTGTTTGCTGGAATTTGCGTGTAAGAGATACTTTTTATGTTTTCCAAGTAAAAATGTAATTCAAGGGAATAAATGGGAATAAGGAAAACTGGATCCTGGAGTGAGGGCTTTGGCTTCAACAAAACATCATAATAAGCTTTAATAAGAAGAACAGTATAATGCTCACAGAAAACCAACACAAGCTGGCTAAAGCAGAAAAGGGAATTTATTTCTGATGCTACTGGAAAACCATGTTTCTGGTATTCTAGCTCCCAGCATTACAAGATCCAGGGAATCAATTATCTATCTATCTTGCCTCTACTTTCCTTTATATTGACTGCATTCTCTGGCAGGCTCTTCTGACACTACGGTAAACACTTGGCAGTAATGTCTCTGCTTAGATCCTACCATCCTAGCAACCCTAAATAGAGCTCTACTTTCCCAACAATTATACAAAAGTCCACAGGCTGACTCTTGTTGTCTTGCCTTGAGTTGTGTCCCCTGGCCCTATGACCAAGGCAATAGAATATTCTGATTATACAGGCCCAATACACATACATATTCCTGGAAATGGAAGATTGAGTCAATACTACCCAACACACAAGACAAAATGGAGGGTACTGGTTTCCAAAAAGGATATTAGACGTGCTATAGACAAAAGTAAATAGGAACTGCAGGGCAGCTAGGTGTCATTGTGACTAGAATAGTTGGGATCCAAAAGTTCACTCAGGATTTGAGATAGTCCCATGACTGTCTCTTCTTTACTCTCACAGTAAGAGCCATCAGGGACTGTCCTCTAGGCTTCCCTGCTAATGTGGTGCAGCTGTCTCTTGCCTCTGCTATTATCTAAAATATGACTTCTGTTCCCTTGCCAGTTGTTGCTCACATGGCCTCTATTCCTTATAATCAGATTCCTCAGGAAGGAAAATACTGTGTGCCTACTTATTTCACTTAGTCTTATGCCAGGCCATCTATCTGTGGTCTAACCACCCAAGGTGGTCCGATGGCACAGATGAGGCCATCTATGGGAAAGAAGTAACTAGAGCCAGTTATCTCAGAATATGCTTAGGAGAAGAATAAAGGCTTCAAAAGGAAAGCTCAATCTCTCCAATTCTGGAATAGTGAAATTATTCTTAAATGGGAAAGTGCATAAGTATTCATCAATTCAAGTGCTCTACCCTTCATTTCTAAGACAAATGGCTATTTCCCTTTTGTTTCCTATTTTTGTGTGTGACGGTCATCATATCCATAATCAGATCCCAGGTAATGTGAAGGCCCTCTCCCATTCCTCCCATTCCTGTGCTTCCTCTCAACCTCTCCATTTACATTGGCATGTGAAATCCTTGTTTCTGCAAAATGGAAATAGATGGTAACAAGATTAATGCATTTAAAAGAACATTTGTCAATGTTTTCCTAAAAAATTGTTTGTATACCTTAGCAGGGCATAATGTTGAAGAAAGTACTATCAATTCCATCTTTACATGTCTTTAGGAACAGAAATTGTAGAACTGTTAATAGTGCTCTGTTAAAAGACTTAATCATCTTTATGGTCCAGACGTTGCTTAATTGATTTCTGTTGATCTTTGGTGTAAGTGCATTCTTCCTGGTGTGTGTATGTATGTGTGTGTGCATGCATGTTCCTGCTCACTGTAGAGTGGAAAACAATGTTTCCTTATAAGAATCCATCCTGCATTTGAATCAGGTAGGCTCCAGTCACTAAGTCCCAGTAAGTTCAACTTTTAACCTTTGATGCAAGATCTGTTTTTTGTCTTGTTGACCCTCTTTTCTGGCTTATCTCCAATTTATCTCTATCTTTTCATTAATGCTAAAACCAAAAGAGTGCATTTCACTCTAAGGAAGACTCATCCAGCACCATACATAGCTGGAGGATTGATTCCCTTCACCCCTCTGTATCTCTGGGACATATGAATTGCGGTAGTTGTGCTGCTTTTTAATTGACTTGAACATGATAACTCAACTTGCAATCAAGTCACAGTCTACATCTCCACCAGCTCCTGCGTAGCTGGTGAAATTGACTCACACAAATATATGCCGGCATATTTGAAGCCTATAAATATATTGCCATTTTCTACATTGGAGGCCAACTTCCCATTCACTCTTTTGAGTCAATATATCTCTATGAGTTAGATCCATACCTTCCAAAGCATTTATAACATGCACCTTGATATAATATGCACACATAAGCCATCCATTTTATCCCCCAAATTATTTAAACTATTTTAAAATATGTGAATTAAAGCTTGGCTTCATGTTTCTCATGGATGGCCAATCTCTTAGATTCTGAACCATTAGAGTCAGCACGGCTATGATAATAAATGTAGCAGCAATCAACACTGTGGCTATGAACCTTGTATTTCAGGATGTCACTGGTATGTAATTAAAGTCCTTGCAAAAGCCAGCTATATTTGACTGAGTTGATGTGCAAACAGTGTTATTTTTTAATACACAGTGAGCGCAGTTTGAGTGTTTGTGATCATTCTTATTTTTTTACAATAATTTAATTCATTTTTACATTTGTAGGAATGAGGGGGAGTTACTCATTGTACTCTCTTTAATTTATAATATTTTATTTTTATCAAGCTCTCCTGTTTATGAATTTATTAAAATCACTCTTTTGAGGTTCACTTTTATAAGAATCTGTTAGAAGCTTCCTCTACCTTTCTTTAAAGGAGACCCAAAAGTTAAAAGAATCATACAGTATTGTGACTATCACTCTAAATACTTAGCTTTAATTGCCTCTAACAATCTTATAAGAAGGGTATCTGTCTTATTTCTATTTCAGTCTAGCATTGTTTTCCAACATTTCCAAGAAGCATGTTGATGCATGAATAGCCTATTGAGGTGGCTTTTATAGAATGACGCTATCCAAGAGAAATATAATGTAAGCCACAAATGCAAGCCACATTTGTATGTATTTTAAAAACTTTTAATATGCACAATAAAAATGGACAAACAGGTAAAACTAATTTTGAATATATTTTATTTAACCCAACATATCTAAATATTGTTACTTCAACACATTAATATAAAAATATTAATGAGATATTTTATTGACACCAATTTTTCAAAATTCAGTGTCTATTTTAACTCACAGAACTTGTCAATTTGGATCAGCCATATTTAAAATTACCACTAACCACATGTGGCTGTTGGTTTGCATTTTGGATAGTACAGCTCTAGAAGATATCAGAAGCACTAGGTCTTGACCCAGTGATCCTGACCCAGAAGAACTTAGGCATATTAACATTCTCATGCATCTTGGTTGCCTCATCTGGGAGTTGACTCATTGACATTTATGTTTTAGGCATGGTAGTGGACTTGAGCATAGTGAGGTCTTGCCATGATAATCTCTTTTAAAAAAAACTCTCTCTCCTTGACTCATCTTATGATCTCTAAAAAGTATTAGAGAAGAACATGAGATCATTAAAAAGAAAAGGACACCACCTCTGTTTTAACTTGTGTCTCCTAAACCACCTACATTTTGAAATGCATAATCATTTTTCACGTCCTACAATATCCAGAAACACAACGATTTCACATAAGCTCTCTTGCCTCTCCTACTAGTTTCCTGTTAGCTTTATTACTTTGCTGAAGCATTTTAGATGAAAGTTAATCTTCCTTTCTTCTGTTTTACTTCAGTAACTTCTCAGTTCTGTGTTGAAGTTAATTTCATACTAATTTATTCTTCCAACTCTGAATCAATGTGTACTCCAGGCAGTAAACTCACTTTAGCTCTGGATGAGACCCCTCCCTTGAGACTGTCTTCAGAAAGGATGGCAGCTTTGGAGTTTCAGGGAATTCACGAGGAATAAAAAGAAATGAAGTTACAAAGCAGACGCTAGGAGTAAGAAAACAGTAATGATCAATGAGGAGGCAAACATGCCTGTCAAAATGAAACTTAAGTGGAGGGAATTAGCAGGGAGGGGGCCTGCCACCTCCTGCCCATTGCCAAGGGACTCCAAGTCCCAGCCAAGGCTCCCTTAATTGAGTAAAATGACAATCAGGCATGGTACTGAAACAGAGATGACTTTTACAAATAGGGCTGATAGCAGAATTTTTCCAACTTCTGATTGCTGTCTGGCTATGGTTCCACCTTAGAAAAAAAATTCTTTCCTTAGAGTGCCAAATTCAGAAGATGATTTTGCCCAACTCGGTGCCGCCATATTTTCTAAATCTCTTAAAATAGAATTGAATCATAATTTAGAGAAAGGATCCAGCATGCAAAAATGGATGGGCACATGGGATGAGGCCAAGTTTGTTAGATGCATTTGCCCCATGAATAGTGAAATCTTGTCTCTTAAATCTGAAAATGTTACTGAAGCACAGCTTTTGAAATTGAAGTAAGGCTCTTCTCATAGTAGTTTGCTTTTGGGAAATGGAAATATTATATGCTTGTTAACTCTGTCAGTTTGGTGCCTCCCCGACAAGGAAAGGAAAATTCTGTCTTCTGTCTACTGTCTCCCAGTCTACCTCTCTACCACCGTGCATTCCCCCCCACCTCGCACATGCACACACACACACACACACACACACACACACACACTCACGCACTTCAGCATGTGAATCACCACTGCATAGCTAAAACTTGAGAAGAAAGATTACATGCAGAATTTGTTCATGCCCTGTGATAATGGTCTAAATGGGTCCAGTCACCTTCTTCATTCCACTATTAAAGACACAACAAGTCCTTACAAATAAGCTCTCTCAGTGACTCAGAGAAGACATTGTTATCTTATAAAACATTGCAGGGTTCAAGGGCTTTCAGGAGGGAAATGGTGGCAAGATCAGGAGCTCTGCTGCTCTCTTGCCTTGGGCTTGTCACCATTGGGGAGAAAGCTTCAAATCCTGCCAGAGGAGTTAGTGAAAATGCTATATTCTGTGAAGATGATAGCAGAAAAGACTTTGTGACCTTTCTGCTCTCTCCCTGCCATCCTAGTGTTTCCACGTGGCTGCTGTGAGCCAGGCCCTGCCTATTCATGGGTGCCTCAGGCATGGCAATTGCATCTTACAAACTCATCCTGTGGTGACTCAATGATGAACCACCTGAAACAGACAGTTCTCTGTGGCCAGTTTCCTGTGAGGGCTCAGCAAATCCTCTCACGGTCACACTCCCTTCCTAGAGTGGCCCTATCTTATGACTGATTGATAACAGGTTATAAAGGCTCAGCGGTATTGGCCCAAATCAGGAAAACTCTGAAGAGTCATCCTTTAGGGCCAGATAAGGCTTGTTGAGACTATATCATAGCTCAACTTCACCCTCTGCCCAATTTCCTCCACAGGTATTAATCCTAAGAGCATGCTTAGGAAATGTCTTGTCTGCTGAATACTTGCCATGTGCCTGGCACTATGCCCAGTGCTGGCAATGCTGGCAATGCAACTCCCTGGGCCAAGGAGTTCACCATCTATTCCAGAGATAAGCAAGTAAACATGCACTTCGAATGTACTGTGGCCAGTGATCTGACAGACATTAAGTATGAGTTTTTACCTATGAGGGTCATTCAGCCTCGCCTGGGAGCAGGTTACAACAGGGGTTTGTAACAGCAATGAGAGGGTCAGGGAACACTCCTCAGAAAGGTGAGGTCTGAGCCCAGGCCTGGAGCACTTCCCGGTGTTATTCAGGAATATGGGTTTCATATTGCTGCTGTAACAAATTACCACAAACTCAGTGGCTTAAAACAACACAAATGTTCTCTCACAATCCTAGTAGACACTGAAAGCCAGTTTTACTAAACCAAAGACAAGATGTCAACAAGGCTGGATCCTTCTGTAAGTTATAAAATAGAATTTGTTTCCTTGGCTCTTCCAGCCTTTAGAGGCTGCCCACATTTTTTTGGCTTGTGGCCTATTCTCCCATCTTCCAAGCCAGCAGCACAGCATCTCTTCTTGGTCTTCCTGCCCCTCTCTTATAAGTCCCCTTGTTTGGTATGACATTGGGCCCACTCTGATAATCTAGAATAATCTCCCCATGTAAAGTAACATATTCCCATGTTTCAGGCATTAAGATGTGGACACCTGCAGGGAGGCATTATGCAACCTCCTGTACCAGTGACATGCCCGAGTCAGCATTCCAGACAGAGGGATGACGTGTGCAAGGACAAGGAGGTGTGGCCCGGTGTCACTGGGGCATCTGCAGATATTTCATAAGGTGGAAGCATACGTTTCAAGAGAGGCCTGTCAATAAGAGATCAAGCTGGACGGAGATGCAGGGTTGCTGGATCATTTAGGACAGTGTATTTTAAGCTTGGCTTACACTTAATTACGTATGTGACTTATCTCCCTATTTGCATCTGGGCACCTGAGGCCAGGATGTGGGTCCCTGTCTTCTTGGTACCACCACAGCTCTGGCTCAGGGACTGGCACAGGACAAGAACTCAGCACATGTGTGTGGCATCAACAAATGCTAGCTTTGCCCTGCTATGACACTATGGTGTCTGCATAAGCTGAGCCAAGAACAAAAGTCCCCAGAGCCTGGCTGGCTGCGTGATCCTGGGCAACTTCGTCTTGGCAGTGTGACTGGCCTGCTGGCAGGGGTATTTCCTGAGCCGGCAGTGTGTGTGGCACCAGCGGGAGAAGGCGTTTTAGAGTGTGTGTGATAAAACTGGCAAAATGGTCACTGTGAAAGCTGGAAAGTGGGTCCAGGAGAGCTTACTATGCTCTTCTCTCTACTGCATATTCCCATAATTAAAGTTCTAAAAAAGGGTACATGAGCAGAGGTGAGGTGCATGTAGCATCCTACAAAGGGCAAAGGGCAGCAGGCACCGAAATGGGAGTGAAGTCTGCGGTGGAGCCCAGACCAGGGTTAAAAGGGATGAAGAGTAAAGGCTCGTACCCATCACGTAATGAGGTGACATCTGTGCTGGTGCTTCAGCAACTGTGGGGTTCTGCAGACCCTCGAGGGGGGGGGGGTCTTCCTCAAAAGGTTAAATGAACACAAACATCATTTGCTCAGAATTTAGGCCAGTTCCCAATCTTTCATGGAATAAATGAGTTGAATTTCCTTCCCACCAGGAAGCTCAGGGCCCACTGGAGTAACTCCTTCTCCACGCAGCCTTCCCTTTGACACCCTCGGTCTAAGATATGCTGGTTTCCTCCCCTCTCTGTCCCTCACCCCCAGACGCTGAAGGACGCCAGTGACAATGCGCGCAAGGACTTCCACCGAGAGGCCGAGCTGCTGACCAACCTCCAGCACGAGCACATCGTCAAGTTCTACGGCGTCTGTGTGGAGGGCGACCCGCTCATCATGGTCTTCGAGTACATGAAGCATGGGGACCTCAACAAGTTCCTCAGGTACAGTGCGGCGGGGGGGAGGGTGAGGCAGGAGTGGGTCTTCGGGGTTCAGGCAGCCTGAAAAGGAGCCCCTGAAGTCCTGCCTGCCACCAACGTGCTCTTTTCTTTGCAAGAGAGCTGCCCCTCAGCTTTGCAAGGTTAGCAAACTTGCTACCTGGGATTTCTTGGTAGAGGGTGTCACTTAGGAGAAGCAGGAACGGTGTTAGGGGCAGGCAACCAAGTTGCACATGCCCTTGTTGGCCTCAGTTTCCTTACCAGCAAAATGAGTGTGATTATATCAACATAAAGGACTACTGTCAGGACTATTGGGATGGGAGGGGATTAATAAATCTTGTCTCCACACCTTCTTCCTGGCCACGTTTTCCTGGGATGTTTATTATACCTTCTGTGTTAGGACAACACCTACACCTCTGTTCTCTGGATTCTGTGGGTGCTGAAGGGGGTTTTCCACTGGAAGTTGGTACCAGTAGCTTCGTGCAGCCACTGGAATATTCAGAATCCATGTAGTCTAAGTAATAAGTCAATTGTGGGGAGAGCAGTGAAAGGGGGAGCGTGTACTGCTGTGTTTGGAAATGTCATCGCATGGCTGTCTGATCACTTTCACCATCTCTAGCCTCATGAATACACGTGGAACTTATTTCTCCTTGGCTGGGACAAATATTCTTTCTCCAATTTGCCTCTGATTGTGTGGGTGATGGCATGCCAGGTGAGATTAGGAATATGGAGCTCAGAGACGATCACCCTAAGAATGTGTTATCAAATATCAGCAAAGGTTTTCTTGTAGGTGATAGGAGAGGGGATGATGGTAGATTTCACACATTGTCTTGTTGGACCTAATATGAATAAGGAGCTGAATTTTGCTGAGGTCCAGCTGCACGTTGGAAAAATATTTACCTTGTTCCTATGCTCTAGGCTACTTGTTTAATTAAAGATAGTGCTTTCCATAAACTGTAGCATAATAAATCCACATCTACCCACTAGCTGCAATTAAATGCTTCTGTGAGCTCAGACTGTGCATGTGTGAGTAAGCACACACGTGTGTGTGTGTGTGTGTGTGTGTGTGTGTGTGTGTGTGTGTATGTGTGTTCTTTCATTTTTGGCTCCATCGACCTTTCCCTACCTCTCCTTCCTGCCTCCCAGAAGGAGATGGCACCTGGTTCTTCCTTGGCATCTTGCCCAGGGCACAAAGCTATTGGAAACATCCTCTGCTCGATTTTAGAACCTGCTGAACTCTGGGAATGAGAGGTTTCCCATGCCAAGGATCAGGTTCTTAGGTGCGATACTGTGCTGTGAACAGTCTATCCTCTCTTTCTGGAAGGAAACCCAGCCTTCAGACTGCCATGGGTGTGTTCCCAAGTGTCACTGGCAATGCCCTATGAAGACAGATGCCTACAGTTATCTTCCCACCCTTTTCATTCAGCCAAAGGGCATCCATCCATTCAGTAGCAACATGGTCAGGCCCTATGCTAGGTTGGCTAGTGGGTGACAGGGCTGGAATTCAAACCCACAATCTCTGGCTGCAAACCCCCCAGTTTTTCACTACTGCAATATTTCCTCTTGAGGTGGCTGCTAAAAGATCAGAGGAAAGCAGTGTGCTATGGAATTCCACAGCCAGAACAATGTGGCTAAGTGCAGGCTGTGACCCATACGGGCAGCCGAGGAAGGTCAGAAGCCTGCCCTGCTGAACCTCCCTGCTCTCCACAATGGGGGCGGGGGTGTTGATGGTCCTTTTTCCCTCTTAAATAATGTTCTCATGTAAGAGATGAGATATGTTTTTATTTCAAAGAGCTGCAGGATAACCCGGGGAATGAAACAGAGGGCTGTTGTGCTAGCTTTATGTATAGTCTTCTTAAGAACTCACCTGCCCTCTATTCACAGCAGGACCTTCTGCTCAAGGAAAGCATCCACAGGATTTTCTCACTAGGAGGAGCCCTGTTCCAATCTCTAGAAGTAAGCAGGCACCTGCCCCACCCCGCACATGGCAGTGTAGAATGCAGAAGGCTTTGGGGGCTGCCATTTTTATGGCGCCTCTGCCTTCTGAATGTGAGGTTGGAGGCTGGGGTTTTGCACAGAGGTAGCCTGCATTCACCTCGCATTTTTCCTTTTCTCCCCAATCTTTGCAATGGACCAGATTCTTAGAGAAATCCCGGCTATGGCAAATCAACTTATTTCACTCTTGGCACTACATCTATGAGGGTTTCATCCTGGCCTAGGTTTTCTGGGTATTTCAGGATTTCTCAAAGTCTATGTGCTCCCTAGGTCCGTTTTTTGGTATGAAGGTCACATAAGAGCTTTGACTCCTATGATGAGTGGAAACATTCTTATTTTTCCCTGCCTCTTAGTGCTCAGAAGGGTTGGGCTTGAGTAACCATTAGTGAGGCGGGAAGGGCCAACCCTATGGAATCCCTAAGAACGCTGGCACTGGTAACCAACCACAGAAAGGAATGCCCAAAAGACAAGTTGCGTTGTCATGTCACTTCTCCATTCCTTCCAAAAGAGGAACCTGTTTACAGAGACATTCTCTATGGCTATTTAAAAAAATATTAAATGTATTGGCTTGACATTGGTCAATAAAATTATATAAGTTTCAAGTGTAAAAATTGAGAATAGATCATCTGTTTATTGTATTGTATGCCTGCTACCTAAAGTCAAATCCTCTTCTGTCACCATATATTTGACCCCCTTTACTCTTTACATAAAGATTAAAGGAGGCAAAAACATTTAGAAAGAGAAGACAATAGCTACTGCAACTTGGGAATGAGCTCACGGCATAAGTAGGGATAATTTGTGACAATAAATATAGAACAAGGGCGGGTAAAGGTCTCTTGGGCACCACACAAACAGAGTTTCCATTGCTCCTCCTCAGTGTGCTTAGGAAGGTGCAAGTCACTATCTCCACTTTACAGATAGAAGCAGATCCAGAGAGTCTCAGTAGCTCCGCTGAGGTCAGAGTTAGTGTGTTAGAACAGGACTCAAGTTCAGTTCTGATACCCAGAGCCTTGCCCACTGCACTGGAGACTTTTTGCTCCAGTGAGAGATTTTGAGATAAAGGGATCCCTGGGGCAATCCCCTGCCCCCATCCCTCCTATTGCTTGCTACTCAGTGTAATAGGAGGAGATCACAGGCTGTGGTTTGAGTGAAGGTGAAATAAATGTGCTAAGGCTTTTATTGTACAAGAATAGGAAGCTTCTCCCCAGGAATGGTTCAATCAGGTATTCAGAGATAGAGGGAACCTAAATGATCACATGGTGTAATATCGTTTTGTAGTTCTGACTAACGGGGAAATCACACATTGGAAAAGTGAAAAGCCTTCCCCAGACCATGGTGCTGGACACCCCAAGACTGGGAAACTCCCCACCTCCCTGTCCAGTGCTTGTTCTCTGAGAATACAAGAACGAAAGATCAGATGACAGCATGTTTGGAAACCAAGGGAAGGCGGAATCACTGAGGGCTGGAGCCTGCCGGAGCAGGGTAAAGGCCTATGCTTGAGAAGCCCATCCCACTGGGGAGGAGCAACACCAGATGGGAGTTGTTGGAGAATCCTGGCTCTCTCATTTTCAAATCCTCATACCGCTCTGCACTCACTACCTTAAATTTCATTTTAATTCCTCTATTACTTATTTTAACTTCTTCAGTGTGTCTGGAAAGAGATGTCATTGGCATTGACTTTGGAAGGGAGAAGCCCTTTGACCAGGCTTTTACTCCTTGCCCCCTCAGGCCACGAGGGACAGTGACACCTATGTAGGCTCACCTCCCAGGGTTAGAATGGGGACTGCAGGTACTGATTACATATGCTAAGAGTGGCACCCTCCCCTACCTGGAACACCTATCAGTGTTGCAATGCCTTAAATCAGTGATGTTTAACCACCATGGCAGGCACACTGGTGGGCAGCAAGAATTTTTTAAAATGAATACCTGATTATTTAGTCAAAGGCACTGACTTCCCTTACATTGTCAAATAAAAAATAGCAACATCCAATACAACAATAGCCATGTGGTGTGAGTGAGTCAAAATTGTACCTAATTCTTCTGTCAGATCAGCAAAAAGCATAATTTCCGGTATGTCGCAGAATTTTAATAATTAGTTTATGTGTGCCATGAGATGAGAAGGGTTGAAAATTGCTACCTTAAATCATTCCTGGGAAAAGATAGGAGAAAGAGAAGATAAAAAAAATATTATATTCTCCCCATCCCCCCCGAAAAATATATATAAAGAAGGAAACTTGTCCAGTAAAAGAATGAATGTGTTGCGATTCAAAGAATTTTGAGTATGTGGTGGCCAGCATGTGCTTTGAGGAGGAGATCAGGGGGAAGGGTGGGCACAAGGAGATGGCGCTGTTCATGGAGAATGGCTGTCCAGGCTGAGGATGCCCTGGGATTCTGATGACGTGGGCTCACTAAGATGAGGGCATCTTGGAAACCATGCCCAGCTGCAGAGCAGGTGGAATCGGGGAGAACAGAGCTGCCTGCTCTGGCCCTGGTGGGGCACTCTGGAGGGATTGCCCTGGCTGGGGGGTGCTGGGCTGCAGTTTGTGGCTGGGAGGGATGGAAGGTGTGGGCTCAATGATCCATTGCTCTAGAAGACCCACACTCTGCCACCTGATTTTGATATTTTGTTGTTGAGTTCTTGTTTGTTTGTTTTGCTTCGGCCACCTACCGAGTTCCAGAGTCAGGGGACTACTCCTGAAGCCCCTTACACATGAACCTGTCTGTATGTTGGGGGTGAGCAGTACCACTCAGGCCCACGTGGCCCAGGGAATTGTGGACTCTGCGGGAATGGAAGCCTGGGTGCTTTTGAAGTATAACCGTGGGTGAAGCCTCTTTTCCTCCTCGTCGTGCTAAGGCAGGCAGCGTCCTTTAGCACCGGTAGCTGATGGGGCACAAAGGGCCCCTCCAGGCAAAGAGTCCCACCAGCAACTCCTCCTGTGTCCTCTGCAGGGCACACGGGCCCGACGCCGTGCTGATGGCCGAAGGCACCCCGCCGACGGAGCTGACGCAGTCGCAGATGCTGCACATTGCCCAGCAAATCGCAGCGGGCATGGTCTACCTGGCGTCCCAGCACTTTGTGCACCGAGACCTGGCCACCCGGAACTGCCTGGTCGGCGAGAACCTCCTGGTGAAAATCGGGGACTTTGGCATGTCCCGGGACGTGTACAGCACTGACTACTACAGGGTGAGTGGCTGCACCCACCAGGACCCCAGGGCCTGGTGTATAGCATTTGCTAGGGCTGCCATGGACTCTGTGGCTTAAACAACTGAGGTTTATTTTCTCAAAGTCCAAGATTAAGGTTGATTTATTCTAAGGTTTCTCTCCTTGATTTTCAGACAGTGCCTTTCCTCTGTGCATTCACCCCCTGGTGTCTCCATGTGTCTAAATTTCCTCTCCTTATGTGAAGACCAGTCAGATTGGTTTAGGGCAGTGGTTGGCAAACTTAATAGTCAACAGAACCAAATCGCAACAGTACAAAGATTGCAATTTCTTTTTAGAGCCAAAATTTTTGAACTTAAACTTCTAATGCCATTTCTTCAAAATAGACTCGCCCAGGCTGTGGTGAGCCACATTCAAGGGCCAAAGAGCCGCATGTGGCTCGAGAGCCGCAGTTTGCCAACCACAGGTTTAGGGCTTTATTTTAACTCAGTCACCTCCTTAAAGCCCATCTCCAAGTACAGCCATGTTCTGCGGTTCTGAGGAGAGCACAGTTCGGTCTAAACCATTCTCCTGCACTTTCCACACCTTCCAGGTGTATGATTTCTCCATGAGGACAATCCTCAGCCTGAGAATTTTGCCAGGGAAACCTGAGGGCCTGGGGATGTTTTTGGAGGGCCTCAGGTTAAAGGATTTTGAGGTTTGCACTTGATTCTGTGAAATTATGTCTGAAGCCTTTGCTTGAGGGTTGACCTAAGATGAACTTGTTCATGGAAATAATAGTATCCCAGACCTTGGAAGTTCCCACACGGAACCATCTTGGATGAAAGTGGATTATCTGGTGGTGCCGCTGTGAGATGCAGGAAGCACCATCCTGCAGGTTTCTGAAGAGCCCCATCCAGTCCAGAAGCTCTAAGGGGTTGAGTTAATCATTCAAATCTACTGATTACCAGCAATTGGCCCCTTTGGCACTCTAGATTTGCTAACTGAGATCTTGGGACCTGGGTCTGGGAGCAAAGGGATACTTCTGGAAACCTCGAAGTCCTGATATTGAAAGCGAAGGTTTGGGTGGTGTTCTATCACCTTAAAGCCTCAATTCTGTTTTCTTGTTTTTCTGGAATTTCAAGGGGAGAAGAAGAGAATGGGAAGGGAAATGAGTAAATGTGCTGTGTGTATATAGCCTAAGAGGATAAAATGGGTAGCATGACTAGCTTTCATAATAAGGTAGGACAGGTGAAGAATAGGCCTCTCCTTGCCTTTCCTCTTCCCTTGATGATTTATTCATGAGGAGGAGCCTTCTCAGTTTGTTTCCTGTAGTTCTCACTGTGGCCTCACTCACCTCCAATGCCTCTGCACTTTAGCTCAGCCAACTTTGCTACAGTTAGTCTAAGACAGCAATTTTCAACCTGCATGGCACAGCATAGTGGAGTGCCCCAAGAACTTTTAAAATACGCACTACCTGACTCTGTAGGGGCACTGACCTCTTTCCCCTTAGATTGTCAAGTAAAAATTAACAACAACCAACACAACAATATGGATGAATTGTGATATTTATGAATCAAAATTGTGATATGGATGAATCAAAATTACACACCTTTTTTTGACAGATTAGCAAAAAAATATAACATATATTTTTGCTGTGCAACAGAATTTTAGTAATTAGTTTATGTGTGAGATGAACAAGGTTGAAATTCACTGGTCTAAGACAATGAGTTCATGGCCTTGGAGTATATTCTTCTGTAGATATTTTTGTGGTGTGTTATTTTTTTCCTTTGTCACCTCCATAGCCATTTCCACATTTTGTATAGCAAAGAGTGGAGACCAAAATTAAAAAATGATTTTCTTGACTGTATTTATAGAAAATATGAGCACGATCTCAACTTCAGGTGATCAGAGTGGACCTTCAAAGAACTTGTCCTGGGTTTAGGGACTACTAGTTTGATCTAGATATCTTAAATGGGGGAGTGGAGTGTTATTATCTCTTCTGTCAGCTCTGCGTCTTTGGTGACAGGTGGGGGTAGGGGCCTCTCCCTGTCCCAGGAGAAAGAGAAACACTTAGTGCGTCCCAAAGGGAAAGCTTTGCTGAACTTGATGAGCATCTAAGGGAGAAACACGTGGCCCATGCAACAGCTTTCTCTTTAGCAGGGAGTTAACCAAGGCCTCAGAGTGTCTGGCACAAAGTAAGTGCCCAATAAATGTTTTCAGTTATATCACTATCCAAATCGATTATCCACCCAATTAAAAAATTGGCAAAGAATTGAAGTAGAGATGTCTCCAAAGAAAATACACAAATGGCCAATAAGCACATGAATCGATGCTCAATATCATTAGTCATTAGGGAAATGTAAATCAAAACCACAAGGAGATATCACTTTATATCCCCTGGGATGGCTGTAATAAAAAGACAGAAAAAACAAGTGTTAATGGGGATGTGGAGAAATTGGAACCTTCATCAACTGCTGGTGGGAATGTAAAATGGTGCAACTGCTTTGGAAAATAGCTTGACAGTTCTTCAAAATGTTCAACATAGAGTCACCATATAACTTAGCAAGTCCATTTCTAGGTATATACCCAAAGACTTGAAATCATATGTTCACACAAAAACTTGTACACAGGTGAAATAGCAACATTATTCATAATAGCTATAAAGTGAAAATAATTTAAGTATTCATTGATTGAGGAATAAACAAAAATTCATAGTTTGTACAGTGGAATATTATTTATTAATTAAAAGGAATGATGTACTCATTCATACTACAACATGGATGAACCTTTACATTATTATGGAAAGTAAAGGAAGCCAGGCACAAAAGATCACATATTATATGATTTCAATTTATATATAAAATGTCCAGAATAGGCAAATCTATAGGAACAGAAGATAGATTAGTAGTTGACAGGGGTTAGAGCAATGGAGAATGAAGGGTGACAGCTAGTAGATATGGACTTCCTTTATGGGCTGATAAAATTTTTCTAGAACTGTATAGTGGTTGTTTATTTAGTGTATTGGCAAACATACTAAAAGCCATTGAATGTGTACATGTAAGGGGCAAATATTGTGGTATATAAATTATATCCCAATTTTAAAAACCCCAAAAAGGAAAATACTAGCCAAATAGCGACATTGGATATAAGGAGTTAGTCTTGGTCATTTATCCTATCTAATATAAGAGTAATATGAAAATTTACCATACCTATGCTACACCCACAAGTCATGCTCACCAGCTAATCAGGAGCAAGTATGCAAATTGACCCAACCAAGATGGCTGTGGCCTCATAGAGAGCAGGAGGCTTGGGTTTCCCTGGCAATGGAGGAAACAAAGCTTTCCACCTGCCCTTCTACAAAGTTTCAATTGTAGAATATAAATAAACCCCAGATCCTTGGGCCTCCACTTAGGTTGCTAGGGGATGTGGCTGGCCTGCAAATCACCATAGGCCCCTCACCCAGGCTGCCCCATGCCCCAAGGGAACCCCCACCCTGATTTAGAACACCCTTCAGGGCAAACCACCCAATCCCCCACATCAGGCCTCTATACTATCTAATCAAAGAATAATATGCAAATTGACCATTACTCCAACACATAAGATGGCTGCCCCCATGTGGTCAAAGATGACTACACCCATGTGGACATAAGATGGCCACAACAAGATAGCCAGCAGGGAAGGGTAGTTGGGAGGGACCAGGTCTATAAGGGAGGGCAGTTGGGGGTGATCAAGCCTGCAGGGGAGGGCAGTTAGGGGTGACTAGGCCTGCAGGGGAGAGCAGTTAGGGCAAACAAACTGGCAAGGGAGCAGTTAGGCATCAATCATGTTGGCAGGGAGTGGTTAGGGAGTGATCAGGCTGGCAGATAGAAGCGGTTAGGGGCAATTAGGAAGGCAGACAGGTGAGC